>JBBPMA010000344.1:0-28176 GCA_038090075.1 Xanthoconium purpureum | reverse complement strand
CCTGCGTCGTTGTTTTCTCTCCTCGGGCCGAGTGCTTTCCCGCTAACGCACACGACGGGAATCGTCGAGTGCTCGACGCGGCGCGTTTCTGCTATTCACTTTCCCCCCAACCATCCCAAGGGCGTTCCTTCTCAGGACAATCCCAGGAGAGCGCAAACGGGAGGTCGTGAGGGACAGGATTGGGTGTCTTCAGCGGACGGCGTCGAGGCGGAGCTCGACGCACGTTTCGCTAAAGTCATCCTCGAACCCTGGGGCCGTGAGGAAGGGGATATCGCAGCGCCTGAGATCTGGAACACGTCTCGCGGAGCGGTCATCGATCCCAGCAACCCTGCGAAGGTTCTCGGCGACACTGCAGGTACCGCCACCCGCAAACCCCACAACCCCTTCAAAGATAGCATCACGCTTCTTGTGAAACCGTCATTTGCTGAAACGCTCGAGCTTGTCCCGGGTCTTGGACTTGGTGCGATGTGGATCGAGATCGTCAGGCAGACGAGCGGTGCCAAGGCAGATGCTGCTGACGGGGCTGCGGAAGTGGATGACAGCACCCCTGGAAGATTCTGGTACCACGAGGACGTGACTGGAATTTTCCCGAGCTTCTACACGCCTCGGGAGAAGGAAGACTAAGATGGTGATCAACGGGATCTGGGCCGGCTCCATTTGGTGCCGTCAACGCGCTCAGAAAAGTGTCTGCTATTACGCTAGCCCCGTAAAACAAAGTTTGTATAGCGTACAATTCAGAGAGAGCCACGTCTAGTATCAGTCTACGTATGGTCTCGAAGCAGGTCAGTATCCCTTCGAAATCAGATAATCCGCCAGCCATTCCACGTGGCCTAGTGCGACCATCGTATCCGCGGTGGAGATGTACTCTGCAACAATCACGCTCTGTCCCGTTTTCTTGACCACGCATCCGCCTCCGTCCTAGCACAGGCGAATTCGTCAGTCACACAAGCCCAAAGCGAAGGAACACTACGAACCTTGCGTTTCGCGAGTATCATATCCAAACACCCCATCGTCGTCGAATACTTTCGCCCTCCAACAAGAATCTCCCGTACGGGATACGTTCCGAATCCTTGCATGAGCGCACCACGTTCCTCTTGGGTCATCTGCGTCACGAGGTCTTGGCGTCAGTCTCTACGACGCCCACAAACCGACCGAGACGGGGAATGAGTAATGCACACGTTGCAACCGGCTGACTCAGCCCAGACTTCGCCATCTTGCCCCACGATGGCGGCTTGTGTGATCTTGCCTGATCGGAGGAGACTGACATTGAGGATATCTATCGCATGGGATTGGTGCGCGAAGTGGTGGGTCAGAGAAGCGTGCCATGAATGGATTCGGATCATGCATCACGGTCAATTGTTGATGGATGACTTACCCTGCCAGGACATCGATGGGAACGAACGGCAATGACGAGACTGATCTCCAGGAGGCCAGGTAAGTTACGTGCAAGCGAGGAAGGCAGGGAAAGGCGGGGCGCTCAAAGTTGTGGATCCAGAGGTTGGGCCGCACATTTTCCTCTCCATTCTAACGCCTAATTATGGTATGAGGCACCACTCCAAGTCATCCTGCACCTCAGGCACGTGTTCAGACATCGTTGACTTGAAACGAAGAAAGTTGTCTCAATGTGTCAAATGAATTGCATTATCAACATACAGAACAGCAGCGAAAGCTAACCTCCACGAAGGAGGAAAAGGATCCAAAAATTGGTAAAAACCAGCCCAAGAATAGTCTGAGTCGAGTTTCACGCCCGAAAGCGCGAGCCACGAATTGCACTCAAAGACGAGCGCGCCCAAAGGGAAAAGGTGGCCACCTTCTCATTTCCAATGGAGTGTGGTACCGCTTCCGTCCCACACTCCCGGCTACGAAAGCCATACTTGCCGCGCAGGGCACTTCACAGCACAAGCTGCCTCCACCGCTGGGTACAACGTTGTGGTTTTTACGTCAAATAGGCGGGTATGCCATGAGGCGTTAGCCAGTGGTTATAGCTCGGTTACGAGTGATAGCGTTAGGAAAATGGCAGAGTATGCCAGATGTTGTGCAGTAGTCAAGTGTGGTTTCATCGTCTCGGTAGTTTAAAGGTACCACGAATCTGCAGATCAACAACCGCGGTCCAGAGTTCCAGTGATAAGATCAGTGGCCTATGTGGAGGCGAAACGTATTTATCTTTGATGCCAGTGGAGGACGAGCATGCGCGGCAAGGCGTCCCTCAAGGGACACGTTGGAGGAAAAAGGTGACGCACCCTACGGGCTGTCTCGCCTAATCCCCGCGACACCTTTCAAAGCCATGACCCTCTGCGCCTCGCCTGCTCAAGGAGGGTCTTGGGACTGCGAGGGCCAGCCGCTCTTCTGGTATGCCGCTCAGTTGATTACAACTGGGCCCTGCGAGAGCCGATCGAAGGGGATTAGAATCCTCAGACCTTGACCCGTTCACGAGAGCAGACGGAAAACCATCTTGTGCGTGGTGAACATCGTGGCCTTCGAGCTGGTTGGGAAAATGGAAGGATTAAGCGAGTCGGAACTCAGAATTTGAACCGTCCGTTGCCGAGTAGTTCCCACGTAAATATCGTCACAGCGACTGTCAGTGACCTTGAGGCTGGCACATGGTATGTACTGACAACCATGCATTTGTTGAGCCATGCATCGAAGTAAAACTATGCCCGAACTTAATGGCAACTAAAATAATGTTTTTGTCAAACCAATAATCATTCATCATATATAAGCGTACTGAAGCGTTGGGGCACAATCACCGCGATCGCTGGATACCACAAGAATAGATCTGACGGGACATTGTACTTATTTGCGAAATGCTCTCGATGAACCGACCACATATCATCCACCCCCATCGTGCAACTTCAAACGAGTAAAACCATCTGTGACAACGCGTCAGCAAAGATCAGACTCAACTTCTACGAAACGCATGCATATGACCCGATCGGCAAAGTTGAAACACAGAAAATCCTCCACGAAGGAGGCAAGGAGCCAAAAATTAAGTGGTGACCAGTCCGAGAATAGTCTGAATTGAGTTTCACACTCGCCAGGAGTGTGCGCTGCAAAGTGCACTCAAGGACGAGAGTGCCAAAGTACGGCGTGCACCTTCTCGATACCCCAGAGCATGCAAGTAGTATGCTCGAGCTAAAAAAGCTCCTCTTGTCGCGATGGAGGTGGTGCACATTCTAGTCCATTCGCTTCGATCGACCGGCGCTACTGACCACAGGAGGTGTGGACGAGGCGCAAGGTAGACCTCTGGCGGCTGGTATGATGCGGGCCGTCCCACGAGCAAGGCGTCCTATAGGGACACTTGGGGGGATAAAGGTGACGTTGGAGGCTAGTCCTCACCCGATCCTCGCGACACCTTTCAAAGCCGTGTCCCTCCGCACCTCGCCTGTTGATCAGGGTCTTGGGTAGACGTGAGATGACTGGTTTTCTGGTATGTCGCTCAGTTGGTTACAACTGGGCCCTGTGAGAGCCGATCGAAGGGAATTAAAATGTTCAGACCTTGGCCCGCTCACGAAATTGGACGTCAAAATGTCCTGTGTGTGGTGAGCATTGCAGCCTTGGAGCTGGTCATGAAGAAAGAACACCATTTCACACGGTAACTTCGGACGTCAAATGCAAAAGTACAGACCCAATGATACTTATTTTTGACAATGTAATATCCTGCAGATTATACGCATGTACCCGGAACAGCGCGTGTGATATTGTCCCTCGATCTTCATGATCACTTTCTCGGCACTTTTCAACTTCTAGTTCTTCCTCAAGGCGGTAAGGTTCGTGAGAGTAGTGGTGGCACTTAGTACGTTTGTTCATATGCACCTACCGTGTGACTGTGCAAGCTAGAAAACCGCGTTGTCAATCTGGCAACCGCGCAAAAGAATAGACTTACTCCTACAAAAGATTAAGAGACAGGAATCTTGTGCTCCACAAAGGAGACAAACCCAAAAAGTTGGTGACCAGTCCGAGAATAGTCTGAATCGAGTTGCACGTTCCACGAGCGGAGCGTGCGCCGCAAAGTGCACTCAAGGACGAGGAAGTCACAGAGATGCCAACGCCGACCTTCTCGTTCCCCAGAGCGCGCAACTTGCCGCCACTACAACCCACACACTCTGGCTCAAGGGAGAAGCCTTTCCTTGTCGACGTCAGGTGGTCTACTACTCGAGCCATCTCCGGGTCAGGCCCGCAGGTGACGTCTACGGTGCCCATACCCCCCACGGTCAAGAGTTTACCACTGCGCTAGCCGCTGACGAGCAAGGGCATCCCATACGGGACACTAGGGGAGAAAAAGGTGGCATCGAGACTGACATTCCTCGCCCGATCCCCGCGACACTTTCAAAGCCGTGTCCCTCTGCACCTCGCCTGTTGACCAGGGTCTTGGGTCGATGAGGGACGGCTGCTTTGCTGGTATGCCACTCAGTTGTTTACAACTGGGCCCTGTGAGAGCCGATCGAGGGGGATTTGGACGCTCAGACCTTGACCCGCTCACGAGAACGGACGTAGAAACGTCCTGTGCGTGGTGAGCATCGCAGCCTTCGAGCTGGTCACGAAGAAAGGTGGCTGCCCCTATGAATATACCTTTTTCCCACAGACGTTACACAGCCTCGCACATTGATCAGCTCAGCATCCATGGAAAACGTCTTATTACTACAAGTCGTCACGCATCACTACTCGGTATTTCGCTCTGACACTGCACTACTTCGCAAGATTGGAACCTAACCTAAAACCCTGTAGGTCGGCAAACATTACATATCATGATACCAACGCTGACGTCAAAGTGCCAGTCCTGGCTGATAAATCAGCCTCTCGGGCCCCGAACCAGCGTGATATGGCCACTGACTCTGAGGATCGGCCTTGCATTGACGAAGAGATCGGCACGCACACATTGTCGACATACAACTCCCGCGGTCGAAAGACCACCTTGTCTCCAACTTGTCGCCTTCCACCTGAACTGCTTGCAAACATATTTGTTCGTTACGCTCTTATGCATCACGTCGACTCTGGCATTCTCTCTCGACATGTCCCTCCTTGGGTCAATGTATCGTACGTTTGCCATTATTGGCGTGATGTGGCTCTAGATTGTCCGACACTTTGGAGCTACCATTTCGTGGTGTCGCTACGCTGGACAGAAGAGCTATTGACTAGATCGAAGCAAACTTCATTGAAGATACACTTCGAGCCTGAATACGGAAAATTTGATACCTGGTGGTTGGCTCCTATGGAGGAATTGATGAAGCACGCAGAACGTTTTGAAGATCTTGCTCTTCACGACCCGAATAACTATCATGTTCTCTCTATGCTCTCCGCACGTGCTCCATGCCTGCAAAACCTTCAAATTTCGGCGCAGAGCCCCCAATCTGAGCAGCCTTTCTTTCCCTTTCAAGGAGACACACCGGTCCTCCGTGCACTCTGCCTTTCAGGGTGTTCAGTGCCATGGTACTCCTTCAAGCTCAGTTCTTTGACAATCCTCGGTCTCTACCATCTTCCTCGTCGGGTCCGGCAAAATACAGCGGACTTCCTAACCACGCTGAGATGTGTGCAAGACCTCACAGAACTGTATCTCTATGACGCCCTTGCCAGCGCTGCTGGTTTTCTACCTAGCGCAGTGTTTCGTACCTTCCAGAAATTCAGTTTACCCTATCTGTCTCGCTTTCTGATCAATGCCCCACTAACGACAGTTATCGCATTGCTTTCTTGCGTCAACATCCCATTGGACACAGAAGCCCGGATAGGATGCTTTGCTGAACAGGACGCTTCCCCTGATCATTACACCCTACTACCTTCGCTTCTTGCACATAGATTCAGCATGTCAGAAGATCCGGAACCATCCAGCCCAACAATCCGATCGTTGGTCGTGGATTTCTGGATAGGGAAAGCGGCGACTCTTTTGTTCGGTTCATGGGAGCGCGACTGCGATGGCTTCAATTCTACCATGGCATACGGCAAGTATTGGGGTTGCGGTATTTCTTTGGAGGTCACCGTTTACTGCAAATCAACAATGATGGCTGAAGAGCGAATCATAGGCGACATCTGTTGCGCTATACCCTTGATGAATGTCCAGACTCTTCGCGTCCATCCCCCAAGCTCGCGGGCCTTTTGGAGGAAGATGTGCGGTACCTCAAATTGAGCCACGGCAGAATGCCTAATCTCGTACCTGTCCTCCGAGTATTTCCTTCGACTCACGAGGGTGAGGAGAACCATGATAGACACGCTTGCAAAGCAGCACCGGCACTGGAGGAGTTGGAACTCGAAAAAACCATGTTTTTCTCGGAGGGCGGCTGTTACCGTGGCCGCGGCATCAGCCAACGCAATCTCTTCGACGTCCTCTCTACTCGCGGTGTTCCCGGAGGTCGCCTCACTATGACTGGATGTTCAATGGATGACTTACTTACATTGGACATGGTTCGGTCGTGGGATGGCCTCATTAACATCCCGGTTATCGGTGAGGCTGTCTTGCATTGTTATGAGGCCAAGGCTGATACAGAGGATAATTTGGAAGATGATACAAATGATAGTTCGGAGGATGAGACAGAGGATGATTCAGAGGATGAGATTCTGATGATGATTGAACCACAGTGAAACTTGACGAATTTTCTTTCTTTGAATTATTTGCTAGATGTGCCTACAGCTGTGCCAGTGAGCATAGTCCTGCGGGGTATAAACTTCTCCGCGTATCTATCGAAACCAATGAGCGTGTTGTGTATTTTCATATGCAGTGCCGCCCAATGAATCGAGCAATGTCGAGTACGAGATATCCAATCTGGCTTAACATACCAGTGAAATCACGACCGTCACACAGAAGGGTATACGACGTCATCGATTATAGAATATCAACCAAAAGCTACAGCGAGTACAGAGATGGCGTTGGCAATTGTCGTGAAGCAGCTCCTGCACCTGTTTCGGCGATTGGTCAAATTTATCGACTCAATCATCTCCGGGACCGTCACCTTCTGCTGCCTCACGTTGCAATCGCCGGCAACGGACTGGCTGGAAGAGTCCGCTAGCAGATGCTAGACCACGATCGTAATCCCCGCAGTCGTCGGGTCAACGTTCCAATACTTACCTACCCTAGGTTTCTGTATCGGCCATGCGAGCTAGCAAAAAAAAAAACAGTTAGCGACCGCACATCAGTAAACATCAAACTTACGTGTGTAACACGGGCGCCATGATGAGTCGGACGAAGCTGAGACATCCACAAAGGAGACAAAAAATTTTGACGACCAGTCCGAGAATAGTCTGAATCGAGTTGCACGCCCGCCAAGAGCGAAGCGTGCGCCGCAAAGTGCACTCAAGGACAAGGAAGTCACAGGGGTGCCAACGCCAACCTTCTCGTTCCCCAGAGCGCGCGCTTGCCGTCACCACAACCCACGCACTCTGGCTCATGGGAGAAGCCTTTCCTTGTCGACGTCACATGTTCTACTCCAGCCATCTCTGGGTTAGGAAGACCCGCAGGTGACGTCTACGTGCCCTTATGCCCTATTACGGTCAAGAGTCTACCACTGCGCTAGCCGCCGACGAGCAAGGACGTCCCATGCGGGACACTTGGGGAGATAAAGGTGACATCGGAGGTTGACATTCCTCGCTCGATCCCCGCGACACGTTTCAAAGCCGTGTCCCTCTGCCACACCTCGCCTGTTGACCAGGGTCTTGGGTCGATGAGGGACGGCTGCTTTGCTGGTATACCGCTCAGTTGTTTACAACTGGGCCCTGTGAGGGCCGATCGAGGGGGATTTGGATGCTCAGACCTTGACCCACTCACGAGAACGGACGTAGAAACGTCCTGTGCGTGGTGAGCATCGCAGCCTCCGAACTGGTCGTGAGGGAAAGTGCAGAGCTCCACGGATCATATCGATATTTTCCAAGTACTTACGTAAGCTACTGGCAAGTTGATTGACTCGGCACTACACTTTTGAAGCCCAAGTGATTTGCGATATCATACTGGAGAAGCTCCGAGAGGGCACGATTGACAACCCCGTAGATCATCTCATCTGCCTCCTACATCGCCTCTCCATTCCTGGCTACTTTCTCAATGCCTGTTGACCTCTGATTTTCCTTCCGAGGTTGGGATTGAGAATGGTTTACAGGTTTCCTGGTGTACGTTAAAGTTCGGTCAAACCTACCAAGTGCCTCTGTATTGGCCGGCAAGCTGGAAAAAAACCATTAGCGACCGCACCTCAGTAAACACTAGACTTACCTGTACGACACGGGAACAAGACAAGGTTGAGTCACGGCGAACCAATCCTCCACAAAGGAGACAACAACCAAAAAATTGATAACCAGCCAGAGAAAAGTCTGAATCGAGTTCCACGCCCGCCAGAGCGGAGCGCGCACCGCAAATTGCACTCAAGGACGCAGAAGCGAAGTACCAACGCCAAATCTTCTCGTTCCCCAAGACCGTGCAGCTTGCCGTCACCGCAACTGTCACGTCCTCCGGCCCTCCAAAACAAATTGGGGAGCCCATGTCCCCGTCGCTCGGCAGGAAGCAGCCCTAGACTGCGACGAGACGGTCCGCCCCGGTCCACCCTTGACAAGAGCCCGCAGGTGACGTCTGCAGGCCCACGGGTTTGAAAACCGAGTGAGGACCCTCTGCGCCCGTCGAACGGCGCTAGACCCACCCACAAACGAGGGCGTCCGCTGGGGACGCTGTATGTTGGGGAGATAAAGGACGCTGGGATGTTCCTTGCCCCGATCCCCGCGACACCGTTTCCAAGCCGGGTCCCTCTCGTGCCTCGCCTGTTGGAGAGGGTCTTGGGCCGACAAGGGAGGGCTGGTTTTCTGGTATGCCGCGCAGTTGGTTACAACTGGGCCCTGCGAGGGCCGATCGAGGGGGATTTGAATGCTCAGACCTTGTCCCGCTCACGAAATTGGACGTGAAAATGTCCCGTGCGTAGTGAGCATTGCGGCCTTCGAGCTGGTCATGACTCATGAGAGAAGAAAAATGAAACCACATCGATTTCGCCGATTCACACGGCCAGTCCATAACTTTAAGGCACTTGAGGTTGTACTCGCTCCTACTCTAGTCTCTAAGTACGCTGAGTGACATCAGATGGGGAGTGTGAAGAGGTCCAGGTCGGAGGACAATACATCAATAAAGTATCTGTTCATCACAATAAAATATCCCGCAGATGATAGTTATGTACCGGAATAGCTCGATGACATTACCGTTCAGTTCCGTCCCACTCTCCTCTTCTTCCTATTTCTCCCCCTCCCTTCTTGATCGCTTTCTTGGTGCTCGTCTGTATCAGCTTCTGGTTCTTCCTCCGATGTCGGGGAGTGTAAAAGCGGATTGACAGCTTTCCTGCCGCGTTTTGCCCGTTCAGATATGTCCGCTTTCGTGAGCTTGGAAGTAGGACGACTGCGCGATTCTTCCCGGACATGACTTCTTGTCCTGGGGCGTGAGCGAGTGGTGGGAGCCTCAGAATCTGAAGCTAGATGTGTGTGACTCTGCGAGAGTAACGTGCGAGAAGATGATTTGGGCTTTGCTGTTGTGGTCCTAGGTTTGGAAGAGACCGCGTTGGTCCCAGAAGCGGAAAGCGAAGCAACTGTGGAGGTACTGGCAGGGGCCCGAGCTCGGGAAATAGGCCTAGACTTTGCTTTCTCTTTGGGCTTAGATGGAGGATTTAGTTCAACAACCGCCATGCTTGTGTCCTTGTCACTCCCGCCTGCGCCACCATTGACTTTCTCTTTCTCTTTGTTCTTGGCTTTCCCGGCGCGACCTACTGCACCCTCCCCGTCAGCCTCGTTCTCCGAACCAGACGCTTCCTTTAATGATTTGCGAGGGCGCTTTCGGGTAGAGCGAGATGTTTGTGATCGGACTGGGGAAGGATTAGATCTACGCGCAGAGGACGTCCCGACGTTGTGGAATGGCGAAACATGGGAATCTTTGAGTCGATCGCGTATCCCATGGCAATTCAATTTGAGACACGACGTCAGTTTATCGTCGTGGATGGTCGAGTCCGCTCTGAAACGAGCGCGCCTGGCGTCTGTCTGGTGGTAACCGAGGTGTGAGATTTGGTGTGAATGGGATGAGAAGAAAACTCACTGTATGCCTCCCTTCGTAGCACCATCCGTCTGGTGGACCTTCGCTTCCGTCTCCTGGGACTGTCTGCCCGCAGCAACCCCAGAGCGTTTCGTAGCCACCACCTCCAGAAACGCGCGACACCAACGTGCTTTCGTCGTCATGGGCTATGCGGCATGCCTTGTCCTTCTGCTCGTTTTCTACTTCGAAGAAGTCTTTGTGACACCGCACACAATGAAGTAAAGGGGGCGGTGCAAGCGTCGAGAAGAAAGTCGTCAGCTTGGCTACCGTGTTTGGGGAAGGAGGACACGGGATATCGGTATGCAATCTCAGAGATGGAGAAGACGTGGAGGCAGCAGGGAGAGGGGATTGGGGACGGAGATGTGCAATGGTATAAGTATGCAGAATCTTTGGTGGTACTGTGAGCATCAAATCGTACAGGGCCTTTGTTTCGGTGGGGCCGATGGGGGGAGGTGTGGGTGTTTCTGGTGGTGGCAGGGCGGGGGAGCGGGTATCAGTCATTCCATCAACGAGGCTGTCTGTCGCTAGATCAGAGTCTTTGAGAGTCGAGTCGGTGGTGCTGCCACCCAGCACAGCACGGATGGCAGTAGAGAATCGGAGGGGAGAATGGTGAGCGACTGAGGCGATGGATGGCGTTGGTGTAGGGAGACGAGCGTTCTGGTCATTTGTCCCAGACTCTGGCGGTGCTGAGGTATCGTCCAGGGTAGATTTGCGGGCAAAGAGTCCGAATACCATGATATGCTTTGGGCGCTCGAGGGGATGATGCGAATGAGAGGAGAGTGATATTAAAGAGATATGGATACGTGAGTTGAAGAACAAGCGAGAGTTAAAAGGAAGGGTGTAGTGATTCTGAAATGAAAGAGAGAGACCAAGTCAGGGCCTCGTGCACATCACGATGGCAAAACACGCTCGAGCCGCGCCGGTACCGCATCCCCTTAGCGAAATTGGCAACACGGCGATAACAACGTGTTCAACCTACCCACCACGCAGTGGAGATCGCGAATCTTTCATTGCATACGCGAAAGGGTCGAAAGCTCAGAAAACGTGGTAGACGACAGCGAAATGGCACGACCATGCAACCAATGTCATCCGATGACTGATTGCAAATAGGTGAGAGCGAGATGACACGGCGCCGTATACATCGCAAGTTACCGTTCCGAGAAAATCGGAAACACCGGAATACAATGGACCAGAAATCTGTTAGCATAAGTAGCTATAGGAGGGCTACTATGGAGATAACTTATAAGTCATAGGAGTGTATGAGTGTTTATTTATCAAAGGCTTTCGGTTTCAACACGACCAAATAACACCCTAACAACGCCCGTTCCCAATATTACTAGAGTTAATTGACGACTTTCATAACCAAAGTCCGTCGGGCTGTAAACCAACGGTAGCAGTCATGGCAAGATCACAAGATAGCTTTACCTTCACGGTTGGGAAACTCGGTGCGTGATCCCACCTCAGCGTGAACGTGCTGCGCTCCATTCTGACTGCTCCCATTGCAGACGCAGGCATGGCGGTACGATGTGTTGCACTCTATCCATGCACCACATTCACATTCACATTTGTGCTCAGATACTACTGGGTGAACGTGCCCACCTCATCGAGTTCCCATCGGTTCTGTTACCACCAGGCGTTACGACCGGTTCCATAGTCAATATCGCGGTACACCAAAACACTGCGGAGGAACGGAAACGCGACCAGGAGTTCTGGGGGCTTCAGCGGGATATCCTGAACACTTTTGGGCGCGTTTCTCCAGAACCGCCTCAGCTTGAAGTGCTGTGCCTTCAACTCTCATCCGAACCATATCCTCACATATCTTGCAGGTCCGCAACGTCACGCAGACTTCGGTAACACTAGAGTGGCCCCTTCTGAAACTCGCGACAGCAAAACTGCGCTCTCTCGATATTTACAAGAATTCGCAGCGTCTTGCCTCCATACCCAATGCTCTGACCAACACCTCCACGAAACTGTCTGGTCTCTCGGTCGACACCGTTTATTCCTTCCAGCTCGTGTTACGCACCACTGCAGGGACTTTCCCCTCCAACTTTATTCGACTTCGCACACACACCATCGCAGACACCAGCGGCATTTCCGTATGTTTCGGGACCATAGCCGACGAGACGCTGTTGCAAGATGCCAAGGCTGCACTACAGGAGATGAGGGCGAAGTGGAGCGACAAGATCCAAATCGATACCACTCATTTCGTGTGTACGACACCGGCCGTGACGCCTTCAGGCGCAAGCGCTAGCGGTGGCAATGTGTCTGGGGGACCAGGCGTGGAGTACCAGCGAGCCCTTCAGCTCAGTATCCCAGTCGTCCAACCACAATGGATACTAGCATGTTTGTTTGAAAAGAAGTGAGTGACCTGTCGGCAAATTGTACGTTTGCATCTGACTTGCTGGACGTCGATAGGATGGTCCCCATCTCTGGGTTTTACCTTGGTGTCACTCTTCCTTCAATTTACCACACTCAACGACCGCAGTCGATGTCTCAGGCCTCTCTTCCTTCTGCCAACGGTACCAATGCACACAAGACCGCACCAAATCGAGCTTCGATGCCCGTCGTCCATCCTCCCGCAACCATGAAAAAGCCTATCGAGCCCACTCCCGAAGAGGATATAGACGGAGAGACAAAGGCGGAGAGAGCCATACCGAAGAAGTCGATCTCCGGATCAGAAACGCGGCACAAGAGCAATGGGACGATGGATCGCAACTTCCGATTCCCACCTGCGTCTCAATCTCCGCCTGTACCTGCCGTGCCGCAAACGCCTCCTGCGACTTCCCCGCCTTCGTCGCCACCCGTTGCATCTGGGTCGATGGCTCGTTTGGCCGCCATCGCGCCGGACATCGAGCATGGAAACGCGGTAAAAATTATTACCCCGTCGAGCGTTGAAGTGCCTCCTCCGCCACCGGTTGAGAAGGAAAATAGAAGGGTCGTTGCAGAGGAAGATACCGAGGAAGAAGTGGGAGATACGGTGGAAATCGACTTGCGATGATGATGCATGCATGCGTCTGTTCTTATGACTGCCGTGCAGATTCCTAGAACGATGGATAGTACTTTAAAGATAGGTTATTATCTTTTTTCTAAGCACGACACTCCTGGCTCTGTACAGCCACCCATCATAATGTCACGTGCGAATATGTGGAGGTCTGCCTTGCTTGCGCTCTTCTTTGTAGCCAGCCTTTGACATCGTCGATAACACCGTCAAAGACTCTGAGTGACTACGCAAACGCGTATCGACCGAACTACGCGATGTCAAAGAGGCGGGTCACATATTACTATGACGGTACGCCTTCCGGCGATCCTTATTGCGCACTCTCCAAACATACCACCGGCAGGAGACATCGGCTCATTCACCTACGGCCTCGGCCACCCCATGAAACCCCACCGAATGCATGTAACACATGATCTGGTCGCCGCATACGGCATGCTGGACAAGATGCAAATCCTAGTACGTGCGCCCGCGCACTTTTCCTCCTTGCTCGTACGCTCACGCGTGTTCGTGCTTGCAGCGGCCCAAGCGCGCGACTCCAGAATCGATGACTGCGTTCCACACGGACGAGTATATTCATTTTTTGCATCGGGTGACGCCTGAGACGGCGGAGGAGCTGACGTACCATGGGACGCGATGTGAGTGGGCGGTATGGTGTTTTCTGCGTGCCTTTTGCTGATCGTGCTTACAGTCCTCATGGGCGAAGACAATCCTGCGTTCGAAGGTGTTTTCGAGTTCTGTTCCATTTCAGCCGGAGGGTCCATAGGTATATGCTCAAGTTTTGTCCTCTATCTCGCATCATACTCATACAGCCCTACAGCTGCGGCCCAACGTATCTCATCCGGCGCGGCAGATATCGCTATTAACTGGGCCGGTGGTCTGCATCACGCCAAAAAACGCGAAGCATCGGGGTTCTGCTACATCAATGACATCGTACTTGGTATACTGGAGCTCCTGCGGTCCTATCCGCGCGTGTTGTACATCGACATTGACTGTCATCATGGCGACGGTGTAGAGGAGGCGTTTTATACGACGGATAGGGTGATGACATGTTCGTTTCACAAGTTTGGGGAGTATTTTCCGGGGACTGGGACGCAGGAGGATAAGGGAATGGGCAAGGGCAAGTATTACACCGTCAATGTGCCGCTCAAGGATGGGATTACCGACGAATCGTTCAAGACGGTGTTCGAACCGGTGCGTTACGCGGAGATGAGTTGTATCGTGTCTCACGTTCGCATACAGGTCGTATCCAAAATCATGGACGTCTACCGCCCAAGTGCCGTCGTGTTGCAGTGCGGTGCGGATTCGTTGGCTGGGGACAAACTGGGTTGTTTCAACATCACCATGAACGGCCATGCACACTGTGCCCAGTTTCTTCGATCGTTCAACGTCCCACTCATTCTCCTCGGGGGAGGAGGATACACGGTCAAGAACGTCGCTCGAACGTGGACGTACGAGACCGCATGCGCTCTCGGTATAGAGAAGGACATCGACTTGAACCTACCCTGGAACGAATACTTTGAGTGGTTCGGACCGCGCTACCGCCTCGAGGTTCCGGAAAACAACATGGACGACTTGAACGTCAAGGATGGGTCGTTGGACAAGGTGAGATTCAATGCGTTGCATCAGCTTGCGCAGTTGCCTTGTGCGCCGTCGGTTGGGATGCATGACGTCCCACGTGAAAGTCTTGGCAAGCATCTAGCCTTGGAGGTGGAGGAGGAGCGGGAAGACGCTGGGATGGATGACCTGGACCGCCGATTAGCTCGTAAGCATATCTTCTCCACCATTTTGCTCGCGGTAGAAATAACGGCATCCATTCAGAACACGCGCGATACTTGTACAGACTCCAGGAAGCCACTGCAGGCTCCGAGGAGTCCGACGACGAGCGGTACGACTCTGACGGATCGTCCTACCGGCGGAGTAGAAAGCGAATGAGCATCATGACGAATCGATACATCGACGTGGACGCGAGTAAGAGCGTGCCTCGCAGACGGTTCTTCAAGAGTGTTGCCAAATGGGACGAGACGTACGGGCGTGTCCAGCTGGAAAAGGAGTCGGTGCTTGATCCGGGGATGAATGGAGTGGGGACGGGCGGGTTGGTGGCGCTCATGGAGGCGGGTGGAAGGAGTAGAGACACGAGGGATGTGAATCATGATGAAGATTGGGAGGACGGTGCTTCTGTATAGCGCGCACGCCGTGTGTGCTGTGATTTTGGATTTCTGTTGTATACCATGACATGTATCTCTAGTTGTTGCTTGAATGATTCTGGTACACTGCAGCGCACACCCAATCAAGCACCAGCCAAGCATGGACCCATTTGTTGGCGACCACGACGACGTTCGCGGCTTCAGATCAGTTGGCAATGTATGTATGCCGCAATATTTGATCATCCCGCGGCCAAGGCTGGAGCGCGCGTGTTGCTTGATCCCGAATGCCACTGCGCCTCTCACTCTGTCGATCATTGATCAGTACTCAGACGATGAGTTTACATGGGGTTCCATGGCCAGAGGGTGTTGAAACGCGGATTGATACATGATTTACCAGGCTCTGTCGAATGTTTAGTCGGTAAGTATCAGGGTCTATTGAATAGAACTGTTGAATTACTTCGGCGACCGGCAAATGTCAAAGCAACCATTTAGACTCAGGTTCAACAGCTCCTTCCGTGACAGTTTGTACGTCAAGCGATCCATATAAAAGCATCGATAGGTCTTCCCGACTAACATCCCTCGCAGCAAATGTTTTCTTGGGCGACTGCGTGTGCCCTTGGATTGGTCGCTGTTCTTTACATCGGACGGCAATATTTCAAGATTGCAAAGGCCCAATCCTCTTTCTCATTGCCTCCCGGTCCTCCTGGGCTCCCATGGATTGGGAATGTCTTTGGAATCAACGCAAGTGCACCGTGGTTGACCTACCGGGACTGGGCAAATACATACGGTGCGTTAACGCATATTCATTCTTGTCTTGTCCGCTCAAGATGTCTGTAGGTGACCTCGTTTATTCGCGGCTCCTGGGAAAGGATATCATCATTATCAATTCTGAAAGGATTGCAAAGGACTTGCTCGAGAACCGTTCGAGTAACTATTCAGATCGTCCCGACCTCATCACCAACAAATTGTCAGTTTTCGTTCTGGCATCATATTCCTGAACTGATTCCTTGTCCAGGTGTGGAATAGACTTCAATTCCGTATTACTTCCTTATGGCGATCGATGGCGACTTCACAGGCGGTTTTTTCACCAGACGTTTCGAGTTGGCGCGGTCCGCAGATTTCTTCCCGTTCAACACCGTAAATCATGCCAGCTCCTGCGGCAGTTGCTTCATGCACCGGAACGATTCGCGGACCACGCGTTCGAGTACGTGATTCAACTGAACTCGGTTGAAACAATCAGGACACCTGAACATGGGATTTAGGTACATAGCTGCAGTCGTTTTGAACGGCGTATATGACTACGATCCACGGCCTCAAAACGACGAGATGGTGGAGATTGTGGCCAAGGTAATTGAAATTGTAGCAGCCGCGGTCGTTCCTGAGGTGGCGGTCGTCGTCGCTGCCTTTCCGGCATGTAAGTGACTTGTGTCGTTGGAGTAGTTCGCCGCATACTGAAATCTCGATCAGTACTGAAGCTCCCGTCGTGCTTGCCTGGAATGTCATTCAAGAGGAAGATGGCGATGGCGAAGGGATTTTCCAAGGAGTACGTCGAGAAGCCATTCGCGCACTCCTTGGAAAGACTGGTAGGTCTACGTGAATGTCTCATGCATACACTACTTTTGACTGCGCAAAGCAGAGTTCGAGATCTGTACCATCAATGGTACACGATGCGCTTCGACATGTCGATAAGGATGGAATCCTGCCCGACGAAGCACGGATGAAGCACCTCAAAGAAGCAGCTGCTACTGCTTTCTTAGGTACGCTGTTTGCACGCCCTGATGGGTCACTAACTCATTTGTATTCTTAGCTGCGTCAGAGACAGTACGTGATACGACACTCATCGGTACTTTTCGCTGACCGGCGCACCCACGAAAACAGTCAAACTCGGTCCTGATGACGTTCTTCCTCATGATGGTGATCAATCCGGAAGCACAGAAAAAAGCTCAAGGTCAGATCGATGCCGTGGTTGGCAACACAAGATTGCCAACAGTCAACGATCGACCCTCGTTGCCCTACGTTGACGCCGTTCTTCGGGAGGTTCTCAGGTACAACCCGCCAGCCCCTCTATGTAAGTAACTCCAGCATTTCAAGTTGTCTGGTTTCGTCACAAATTCACTGGACCAATCAGCGGTTCCGCATGCTAGCTTGGATAACGACACCTATAACGGTTTTCACATTCCGAAGGGTAAGTAATCCCAAATTCTTCTGATCGAGCATGGTTTCATGATTATCGCTAGGTGCCATTGTGGTGACGAATTTATGGTGACCAGTATACACTCATTCCTTGCAGCCTGATACCTGATACTCGTCCTGCTAGGTCAATGGCGCACAATGAATCCAAGTACCCTGATCCATATTCGTTCCTCCCCGAGCGATTCCTCAACGATGATGGATCCCTCAAATCAGACGACCGCAGCATCGCTTTCGGATTTGGTCGACGCATCTGTGCCGGGAGACATTTCGGGGACACGTCTGCGTGGTCTGCGATTTCCAAGGTCTTGGCTGCATTCAAGATTTTGAAGCCCTTGGACGAGAACGGAGTCGAGATTACTGTTGAGCCCAAGTTTTCTAGCGGTGCTGCCATGTGAGTGATGCATAAATCCTGTCGTACACTGTCTTCACTAGTGCTTTGATCGTATCGCAAACAGACATCCCCTTCCATTCAAATGTAGGGTCGTGCCTAGGATCGAGGGGATGGACTCGGAGAGGCTGGAGGAACTTATCGCTGCGAGTGGTGATTAGAATTAGACAGATGCATCGTGCCGCTCACGGATTAGTGAGTGGTCGTGTCCACACCGTTCACGTCCATGCGACGTCGTTCACCAGATTCATAGCACATATTGAAAACAAGGACATGCTCTTTTTACTATCCAACCTTCTTTTGGGATACTTCTGCTCATGGATCTGAGAAGTGCATACCCTGTATCCGAATCATAACACTCATTTATATGCTGGCAAGTCTTCTCAGCCTCCAGGGTGACTTCCGTCATTGAGACACTGCGACGCCGCAGTGTATGTAGGCACACCAGTGCCAGGGATAATCAACACCCCTCTGCTCCACTCTCCGTGTTCAGGCAAATTGGACGGTGCCGACTCGTTCACTAACTCGAGATCACCATGGATATTCTACAGTAAACCATTTGTTCTCGTCCCAGTGCACAACCCCAATCCAGAAAGTAGGGAGAGGTGTGACTCAAGGTTTGATATCGAGTAACCCGGAGAGAATGGGCCTTATAGATGCCGGGAAGATAATGGCCGCATCTGGCTTTTCGAAGCCTCATACCGTTATACGTATCTGTTGCTTCGAAGACGCTGAGCTCATCGAGTATGCAGTCATGGGTAAGTACCCATTTGCTAATGATTGCGCTTGCGTTGCAGCGCGGCCTAGCGTAGGGTCCCAAAAAGTATGTTAGAGTCCATGATGCCATTCGAATGGTTCGGACCGCGCTACCGCCCGGAAGTTCCGGAAACTAATATGGACTTGAACATCAAGGATGGGTCGTTGGATAAGGTGAGATTCAACGCGCTGCATCAGCTTGCGCAATTGTCTTGTGCACCGTCGGTTGGGATGCATGGCATTCCACGGGAAAGTCTTGGGAAGGATCTAGGCTTAGAGAACCGGAAAGACGCCGGGATGGATGATTTGTACCGTCAATTAGTTTGTAAGCATATCTTCATTTGTTTGTGGCAGGGACAACGGGATCGATCTACAACACGCGCGACAACCTGTACAAGCTCCAGGAAGCAGCTGCAGGATCCAAAGGGTCCGGTGATGAGCGGCGATATGACCCTGACGGGATCGTCCTACCGGCGGAGTAGAAAGCGGATGAGTGTGAGCGCCATAATGAATCGACACATCGAGTCGACACTGGCGGGAGCGTCCCTCGCAGACAGTTCTTCAAGAGCGCTGCCAAGTGGGATGAGACGTACGTCACGGTGCACGTTCGGCCGGAAAAGAAGTCGGTGCTCGATCCGAGAGTGAATGGGATGCGGACGGACGTGCTCATGAAGGCGGCGGGTGCTAGGAGTAGACATGCGAGGGGCGTGGGTCAGGGTGAAGATTGGGAAGATGATGCTTCTGTATAGTGCACTGTGAGTTCTGACTCTGTCGTATACCATGACATGTATCGTACATACCCATTGCAGCACACCGAGGGCGGGCAATTAATCATGAGTTGCGCATTTGGCAGGTAATGACGGTTTGGACTTTCCGAGTTGCCTGAAAAGGCTATTTTCGGGTTGATCGCTGAATCCTTCCTGCCAGTTACGACTTCCAGCAAGTGCCTCGCGTTAGTCATATGAATAGTTCTGCGTGCGCCGTGACTGTAGAACTCCACAGTAACACCAAGGTTTGGAAGCATGTCCACATAGACTTTGTCTCCTAGGGTCCTGACAGTGAACAGCTCCCTCGGCGTCCTCGGCGCTGCAACCGCAGCCACGGTACACACGCACTCGTACGTACACCCTATGGTGTTCGCCCAAGTTCTCTGGGGGTGCGTCGGCCCGCCTTCAGGAGTTTTCCAAGGTCTCCCCCCCCGTTTTACTGCTCGTCAGATCAGGTTTCCTCCCTAAACCGTCACTCGGACCGCGTCACAAGATACTGGGAAAACGGCTTCTCGTCCCGTCCTCCTTGACGGCTTTTATACTCTGCACGAGTCAACTTACTCGGTTGGACACTTCGGTCGTATCGGCAATCGCATTCATATACATATATGTATCTTCTGGGAAACATTGTGTGACCTTTGTCATTTCGCGTCTTGTCCCTGTGCTAATTCAGGGAACCTGATGGTGCCGTCACAGCTGACCAGAACCAACGTGCCCATACCTCTACCTTTGATGTTGCAATGGAGAGCTCCCAGAGGGCATTCTGCCAAGCCTATGGAGACTTAGGAACGTTGGAACGGTTTTTTGAACGTTAGATGATGCATCGAGTCAGCCTAGAACCATCATGTTGAGATCGTTACATTGAACCATCTCTTCATCCTTTCCGCCGGGTCCGCTTGGACCCCTTAATATAAAGCCGCGAAAGGTTCTGGTCTCAGCTCGGGTTTGCTCTGGACCATGTCGTGCACTTCGACTGTGCCCATTGCCACCTTATTCGAGAACGAGATGTACATAGGTATCAACTTACAAGATATCTTGTATGGTGAGTCCAATGACGTTCGCGTTACACGGTCTCACTAATTCATCATCAGGCGTCGAGCTAGTTCTGTACTTCAGGACTATGGGGATCTTCCTCGGTCGCAGAAGACACCCTCACAAATCCGATATGTTTTACGCCGTTTTCAGCACTGCGATGCTGGTCTTGATCACGATCTGGGTAGCTGCTTTGAGCACGTTTGGTCAAAAGATGTGGCTACTTCATCGGGACTACCCAGGCGGGCCTATGGCATACCATACGACATATAGCTCAAGTTTATACCTGGATTTTGGGAGGTTTTCACTCGCCATTTTACAGCAGATGACGGATGCGCTCATGGTACGGTTCGTTCCAGGATCTTAGTGGATATGAGTCTTATTCACTTCCTAGATTTACCGCTGTCGGATCGTGTGGGGAAGTCGTCGTGTCATCCTCGCCCCGTCGATTTTATGGTTAGCCAACTTTGGTAAGTACTGTTTCTCCGTTTCTGTTCGCGTTCGTTTTGAGTCGTGCCAAATCAGGATTGGGGATGGTGCTCGATTGGACGTCTAGCATGCCCGGGACTACTTTCTTCACTGGTACCACTGCAAAACTTGCGCTGGCGTACTATTCAAGCTCCACTTTCCTCAACGTGACTTTGACATGTATGGTTTGTTATCGATTGTTACGCCACGCACGGATAGTCAAGAGCTATCTCGGAGGCAGACACGCATCTCCGTATATCGCCATCGTCGGGCTCGTCGTGGAGTCGGTCCTTCTATTCACGCTCTCTAGCATCGCCTTTTTGGTATCACATGGGATAGGGAGTCAGTCGGTGGTCGTGTTTTCGTTTGTCCATCCGCTAGTCATGGTACGCAGTCCAATGGTCACTTTCGCATCTGCGAACGGTGCTGACGAGTACGCAGTGTGTCTCCCCACAAATGCTCATCCTCCGCGTGGCCATGGCAGAGGCGTGGCAAAAGGACGAAACCGGGTTCCCAGAATCGATAATCAGGATCCCTCAGAGTTATGACGATACGTCGGGCGCAGGACGTCTCAATGTCAATGGGAGCGGCATGGCTGTGCATCTGGAAACGCTGTCGGATGCGCATCAGCCACAGGGTCGTGGGGATGAACAGGTGTGAGCACCCGTGTACTGTGGTGTTGACTGGAACTATACAGACACTGGTGTCATGTCGTATTCCATCGTTGGCCCTCGTCCACATATTGGCCCAAAGTTGCGTTGAGTGGAGACGGGTCGCCCTCAGTGTCATGCGCCGTCTAGCTTGATGTCTCGCGCCATGCATAGCGTCGGGAGGGGCCTTCGGTGGCGAACAGAGAGTTTGCCAAATCAAGGATCGGCCGTGGGGTACCATGGTGATGGTTAAATTGCGGCGCAGATCACTAATGGAGAGAACGTTCCTGACGTTGGTGCTGAAAGGAGACTTGGATTGACCATATCAAGTGAGATTAAAATTCAAAATTTAATACGAGTACTTAGGTTATGGTGCTCATCAATGCTAAACCGCGCTCATGAACCTGAAGAAGCTGCTTTTCGAATATATTGCAACCACAAGGAGACCTTCCTCCATCTGCATTATGCTTTCTTTTTTCCTGCGACAGACTTGCGTTTACGAATATTGGAGATCCTACTGAGGTTTGATTCACTCTACTCCCGAACGTAAAGGCTTGTCATTGCGTCCTGCCAGTGTCTGCGCCTTCAAGCTATCCAGGCGGTAGGACGGACCCAACACAACTCGACGTGCACAAACATTCGACCCGATCCCAAGCAACGGATGACTACCATTTGATCCGTGAACGCGTGACCCTTCTTCATGGTTGTCATCGTTATTGTGTCATTGATCTTCAGCAAGGTAAGGTGAGTGCACATAACGCAATGTTTCATGAGATGTACTACTCATGGTTCGTTCCGGCACGTAATTAACCATCTGATCCAGACCCTGGAGTTATGCCTGACAACCCAGAAGGCAGTGCGAGGTGCGACAAAACGATATCAAGGAGCCTGGTGAAGGTGTGGTTTACATAGACGACGAGGACTGAAACATAACGTTTGTTGGTGCTGGTTTCAGAGTGCTGCTTGGCGAATTGCCTCAAAAGGCTATTTCTGGGTGTGATTGCGTCGCTTTTGGTTGAACTTGTGGGTCCGTATTAGGGCACGTTCCAATCACGATTGCTTCTCTTCGCGTCGGTTATATATCAACACCGCCCATGATGCAGCACACCCCGCAATTACGAGCACTTGCCCGCTCTGATTCTCATCGCTCTTTTGGTCTCCTTCAAAAACATGAACACTCCCACGTTCGTTGTCAACGGCACCTGGCATCGTGCTTCGTCCTCTCCAGCCCATGAGACTCAAACTATCACTGGCACATACCCTCCTTTTGCGCTCCCGCTTGTACCACAGTCACTCAAAATCGCTCCTTCTCGGACAACTCATGGCACCACCACCGAGGCCATCGACGAATTTTTCGGCGTGACGCGTGCTACGCGCGAGAGCCGGCACGATTCATATTCATCCTCCGTTCCACCACCACCTTATGTGGACGCCGAACTGCCCGCTTACTCGGCAGATTCAAATACCGAACCTATCACGCTCGCGATGTATCTCTTCAAATTTGGATTCTGTGCGTATCATTCTCGCCTCCCGCCGCGGCGTTCAGACGTCTGACCTTTTTCTTTTTGCAGTGTTCCCGCCATTCTGGATCCTCGGCACCATCATCTTGATATCCCCACTCACCGCTCCCACGGAGTTTGAGCCTTCAAAGTCGGAAACGGAGCGCCAGCAGCTCTTGCAGACCATACGGGAGGCAGAGCTGAGATGGGCCCGGCGGTGTGCGTGGGCACTTTTCATGCTGCTCGTCCTTGCAGGTGTCATCGCCGCTATCGTCGTTGCTTTGTTACACTCGCGAGCGCTGCTCCGAATCCTTCTCGACCTGTCACCCTCCATTCGTTTTGCACTCATCTTCCAAACTCCCGTTCCACCTGTTCTGTTTCAGCTATCTTTTGATGTCGCCAAAATCGTTGGGGATTGAGAACGAATGAAGCTTGTATAACCAAAAACACTAATGTACTTTATATCACAGCTATCTCATGACACTCGCTAAAGCGTTTTGAAGCGCTCACCTGTCAGGAACAAAAATGTACATACTTTTATACCTATCACCGACGTGACGTGGCATACAGTCTCGATCCAAAGTTACTACGGCTTGCTTGGACAACAAATCTCTTCTCCTCAGTCAGCGAAACGTTACATCGCCAATGTCCCTGAGGACTTGGGACCAGCCAAATCTTGGGTTGGCAAATTACTTCGAGTACCTGTCCCATGCTTGGTTCCATGTGCGATAACGCTTGTAGCTTATCGTTACAAGTTCCACCCTGATAAACTCTGACTGGTCTATCTTTAGTATGTGCTTATCGTTCCGGTATCCCAGGCTGTTCCGC
This sequence comes from Xanthoconium purpureum, assembly GCA_038090075.1. Lineage (NCBI taxonomy): Eukaryota > Fungi > Basidiomycota > Agaricomycetes > Boletales > Boletaceae > Xanthoconium > Xanthoconium purpureum. The sequence goes on along the minus strand of JBBPMA010000344.1, from coordinate 4,423 downwards.
GATATGCCGTTAAGTCATTTTATGCCCTCAAAGCGACTCTGTCCGAGTTGTTCGACCGTTCCACATCCTCCAGCGATACGACGCTGGATGTACATTTGGAGGACGGGACTCCCGAGTTTAACCGAAAATGTCTTCCGAATCTTCAGTCACAAAACAACCTGCCGCCATCGACGCACCAAGTCCGGGGTCACGGTTTGACGTCCGATACCACACGCACGTCGTCCAGCGCAAGTTGACCACCAGAAAAGGCTGGTTTGGCGATTACGACTACTCTTGGCTCTGCTCGCCCGGCTTGCCTTTCTCGATTGGTGGCAAGAAACCGAACCGACGAAAGCAACCACCGTTCTATGGCCTCGACGATGAGCTACCTCTCGTCCTCGCGATAGCGAGCGGGCTTCAGCATGCGCTCGCTATGCTTGCCGGTTTGATTACGCCCCCAATCATCTTTGCGAGCACGTTAGCGCTCAATGCACAAACCTCTGCGTATTTAGTATCTGCGTCACTCATTGGTTGTGGTGAGTGGTCCACCAGGCATCTTCTCACATAATCTCGAAGTGCCTGCGTTAACGCTTTACTCCCAGGGATTTTAAGTCTTGTTCAAATGTCCCGACTCAAACTTTGGAAGGGATACTACCTCGGTACCGGGTTATTGTCTGTGGTTGGAACTAGTTTTGCTACGCTTAGCACAGCCAACGCCGTACGTCTCCTATCTCTGAAGTTCAAATTCAGCCTGAGGAGCCATCTGGAAGATTTTCAATGCCATGTATGCCAACGGGACCTGTCCGTCCGTTACCACTGCTGATGGTACTGTGACCCGCGGCGCTTGTCCTGACGCATATGGTATGGTTCTTGGTAAGTCAATCAAAACCTTCGTTCTGCTAAGCACATCAATGTTCTACATGATCTAGGCACGTCGTTGATATGCTCCTTCCTTGAAATTGGACTATCATTTATTCCCCCGCGCACTCTGCAGCGCATATTTCCACCGATGGTGACGGGTGAGTACGCCTTGCGATGCAACATGAGGTTACTTTGTCAACACCCATAATCAGGGACTGTCATTGTCATGATTGGAGCATCCCTCATTGGTTCGTCCGGTATACCTAATTGGGGTGGAGGGTCAAATGGTTGTCAGGCACGTCCTATTAGCGGCCCACTCTCTCTGTGCCCAACCACCACATCCAAACACGCGCTTCCGTAAGGCGAGCCGAACCTCTTGGATAGTGTGCTGACATCATCGCGCAGGTGGGGTTCACCACAATTCATTGGCCTCGGCTTTCTTTCGTTTGTCAGTATTATCATTACCGAACTGTTTGGTTCCCCATTCTTGAAGAATGCGAGCATCATCGTGGGGCTTGCAGTAGGATGCATCGTCGCAGGTGCTGCAGGATACATCGATGGAAGTACCATCACTTCGGCGCCAGCCATTACGTTCCTTTGGTATGTCGAGTGCTCATTTTGAGCTTGTGTGATATGGTACTCATGTCGAAAGGGTGCACACGTTTAAGATTGGTGTCTATCCCCCGGCTATCCTGCCGATGCTTGCAGTTTACGGTAGGCGTACAGGTACTTGCGTCCTGCTTCAACCTGCATCTTACTATCCTCAGTGTCCACTACAATGGAAGCCATAGGCGATATCACGGCTTCTGCAGAAGTGTCTCGTCTGCAGGTTATAGGCGAGGACTTTGACTCGCGCATTCAAGGGGGTGTTTTGGTGCGTACGATTTTCGTTTCTGTATAGTTCTCAATGTCGTTGAATCCAGGCTTAGAGTGACGGCTTTGGAGGATTCGTGTCAGCCCTGTTTACCGTGACGCCGTTGTCTATATTCGCACAGGTAGGTTCTCTGTTCTGACTTGTCAACAGAAACGCTTACTATTCTGTGTCCAGAACAACGGCGTTATCGCGCTCAGTCGTTGTGCGAATCGAGCTGCTGGTCGGTGGTGCTGTGTTTTCCTTATCCTTTTCGGCGTCCTCGGCAAGGTCTCTGGGTTTTTCCTTGCTAGTACGTACACCGTTTGTCGCATGGCCGTATTCTAACGCAAACGCAGTCCCCAACCCGATCCTCGGAGGTGTAACCACCTTCCTCTTCGCAAGCGTAGTCGTCTCCGGCTTGCGTGTACTTTCCTTTGTAGAGTATACTCGCCGGGACCGGTTCATTCTCACCGCGGCGATGTCGTTTGGCATCGGAGACCTCCTCATGCCAAACGTATTCACGTACTTGTTCGAGGGCGTCCGTCACCCGAGCTCTGGTTTACAAGGTCTGTTTGACTCGATTACGATCGTATTGAGTACACCATGTGAGTCGCTGGTGTTGACACTGTGGCTAGCGTTGGCTGATCGTGGGTCCGTGCGGATAGTCTTGGTTGCTGGACTGGTAGCGGTCGTTTTAAACTTGATCATTCCGCGGGAGTCGTTGGAAGATGAGGAGGACGAGGGGGAGGTGGTTGGACAGGTGGTCGAGGACGTGGAAGCCTCGGATCGGGTGAAGGACTGAGTAGAGCGTGATGCAGAATGTGTTACTACAAATCCAAAGGGAGCATTTCAACAAAGCATTTCCCCGAGCTACGATGTTCTACTTGAAATCACTGAAAACCACTGTAAGTCTAATCCACCTACCAGCCTCGCCATTTCTCTTTCGAACTATACTTCTCGCAGCTTGTATGCGATCCAGTCTATTTGCTAAGAAATCTTATGTAATGGGAGCAGTATAATTGCAAGGAAGCGCACTTGTTGAGACTAGCAAGACCTTTCGAAGAGGATAGACGCCCAGAATGGAAGGTGTGCACTCATCCTTGATGGCATCATAGCTAGCCACACGTGATCGCGATTCGCGATAGTTGGGAAGGTTGGCGGACATATAAATACCTGATCAACGAACACTATTCCCCTCCTTTCCTCTTGCCACAACCTTCCCACTCGGTTGAGCTTGCTCTCACCCCGAACGACGAGACGCATCACGAGATAGTAGAACGATTCTACGCCAGACTTCACCAACCCGATGATGTCCTTGCTCCACTGATCGTCTGTGCACAGCACTCTTGCACCTAGCTGATGACTGCCACGTACGGTGGGTCAGTCGGATGATGCGGGCTGTGGGGGTGGCTCACGTTCAACGATCTGTCGAGCATGTATGCGTTGGGTGGCGTAATGGCGGGGAAGCGTAAGTTGGTCTGCGCTGTTCGTGCGACAAGCGGCGGACGGCGATGTGCATGCATCTCGAGTGGTCGATGTTTACTATATGCGCTCGGATCAACGCACACTTGCTTGATCTAGACTGCCAATGTCACTGGCGTGCAATTCCGCGGAAGACTCAGTGGCTGACATGGAGCAATCCACCCGAGACGAGTGGAAACGTTGATGTTGATATCTGCACTTGCGAGGTGCCAGTTTCCTATCATGCTTGACAGAGCTGGCAGCGACCGACCACATTACCCATCGTCGTGGTCGTATTTCCCCATGCGTATTCTGCTCCACCGATCATCCGTGCACAGCACTCTTGCTCCAGCTGACGACAACCATCTACAGTGATGGTCAGTTGGATGGCGCTGGTTGCAGGCGTGGCTCACGTTCAATGGCCGTTGTCGAGCACGTGCGTGCGAGCTGTTGCTTGGGTAGAGCATCACGAGACGGTGTATGGTGCTGTTGTTCGTGACGTGGTTCAGCAACCATGCTATCCTGATGCCAGATTGTGAAAATAGTCCAAATATGCGTTGGCAAATTGCTGTAAAACTACGACGAGGGTGTGGATTTGCCCGTCTAGCTGCCCTCTGATATTGAGGATGGCTGTATGTTTCGTCATCCATTCACCTATGTGTCATCTCGGTAGATATTTGCGCGAGATTGACTGCGTCTATCATAAGCTAGCATCAATGGCGCCTACAGTCCAGATAGACTGAGCCTTCGCAAGCTGGAGATGCTTGCATAGTATTGGTTTCCAGTCGGGCTACGACGCAATGGCGTGTTGAGCATTTCCGCTCCTGATGAGCATCGATGCTGTTGCATGACAACCGCACAATGCGATGCCGAGATAGAACTTGAGGTGGTCACTTATGTGTGGCCCACCTACGGGCAAATGACCTCCATTGCCGTGGAATTGCTCCATGCAAGCAAAGGAACGAGGACGAGCCTGAGATCGTGCATTGAGAGATAGCGCAGTGGCAGTCTTGAAAGATTGATGCGGTTGCGTGTTGGTTGTGTGGAAGTAGAGAAATGACAAGTCTGTATCGTGACAACGTCTAGGGAGAATCCACGGATGCCTGCCATCGAAGTGTGGTACTAGCCATTGCGAATTCGAAGTAAAAAAAGAGCAATAAATATTGAGACCCGTAGGTCTACCACTCCGGAAAAGCGTGTCATCCTTGTGCAGGGGCCATGCTAATCTTCTCTGTATCGTTCCAATTTTATCGTGTGCAACCCCGAATG
>JBBPMA010000343.1:0-28187 GCA_038090075.1 Xanthoconium purpureum | reverse complement strand
TTTCTAAATATGTGTTTTAATATTTATGATTTAAGCGGAGCCTGAATTCTTGCCGTAGCACCAGATTTTTCGGTACCACAAAACCATGGTTTTTGACAAATTGTGTGACTACCGAACAGGGCCTAAGCCTGAGACTCTTGAAATTCCCACCATCTCAGGCACTTCGGCAATCTGACTTAAACTAAGTTGGGCGTCTCACTCAAACTTTACCTGCAGGTGTTGCCGCAGCACCTTCTACAGCAAGTTATTAATACTTGTTCCTTCACCACACAGCATGTTGCCTACAATGTGTTTATGGTCCCTGACGCCCATCAAAAACCGAGTCATAATGCCAACACAACTACAACATCATTCCACAGGTTGGCATAAATGCCGCGTTCAATAATCCAAAAGCGTTTAGTATTTGATTTAATTGCGAGCTGTGAGTGCCAATGAGGCGACTGATCGTCATCTAGTTCCGCACCGCCAATATCAAGGAGTTAGGCGCCTCAGAACCTGCCATTGAGCGGCACTCGGTCGTTATGTCTCATGCTCAATTGAGTACCGATCCGTAGCCGCCCGCATCGCCATGTGAGCATGATGATCATGATCTCTGCCCTCCCAAGTACAATAGGTGGTGTTGTTTCTCATGCGGATCAGCACTCGACAACAATGTCCCTTTCCCCAGATTCAGAGGTAGTTATTTTCCCTGCCTTGGCAGGGGGAAATATGCCTTGGCAGGGTTGATCATCGCTGATGCGCCCATATTAACTTCCACGAAGTGGGCACGGGGCAAGTCATGGAGGGTGTAACCGGGCGTCTTATCAGTAGACAGGGCCTCACATCAAACTCCCATTGTTTATATTGAAACCGATCTTTTCAACTGTGATCCATTTGGCTGCGAAATATGCCCTATTTTTGTTTCCACATCGGTTCTCTCCACGGCCTCCGTCCTAAGCCTCCTGACAGTGAGTCGCACGCTCCAGCGCCTATCAAACGCCGCTACGCTGATGGTTTTGTGAAGACCCTAACGCCTTGTGCGCACTATAACCAAGTTTGTCCCAATTCTAACCCAGATCCGCCGATCAACAACACCTACAGTCTTACCCGTGATTTCATATGCGAAAAAGACCCTGTTCTAAGAAGGGTCTCGCCATGCCTTTGCCTTCAAGGAGCCTCCTTTGACCAGATGGAGATGATAACTACAAATATTCGGACCTACTCATGTGTATGTCTTCAGTATGGCGCGATTCAAGCTATCCGCATGTAGTACAGCGGTTCTCTTCCATCGTTCTCTGCATTACCTGCCTGAGCCAGAGCGATTGAAATCGATGAAGCTGGTACATATCACAGAAAGAAGGGGCAGAGAGTTTGAAGCTACCTAGAATGGAGAAGAACATTGATTTGTACAAAGACGCCGCTCTAGCCAGTTTTCGCTTTGAGATCTCTCCAAAGCATCGTGAAGAGAACCCCTCCAATGCCGACCAGCCCTATTTCAAGCCCGACGAAACTAAGCATTCCAACGGCAACACCCGATCCACCCCATATGGCACCAGTCACTCGGCCGATGTAATTGGAGTACTGAATCGCCATAGATGCATGCCTAGTCCATTCAGGAGGGAGCTGCTTACTCAAGAGACTGAGCGTCACAGTCGTGGGGAGATTGAACCCGAGAGCAACAGGCCACCAGCACGCTAACAATGAACCATACACGACTTTTCTACTGGCCAGCAGCGATGTGAAGACCAAAAGTCCACACAGACCCAGGCCAGACCCGAATGCGAGTATGTGTCGATCCTGTATACGACGTGCGAACAGTATATTCGCAAGAAAGAAGGGAAATGCAGCGATTCCGCCCAGTGCTATGAAGTTTCCTGCTGTGAAGGGAGACCAGTTGAGGGTAGAAGTTGCAGCACCGAAGATGGGGAGGTTTGCCTCCCAGGATCCGAGGATGAAGAAGCAGATCATGGAGAACCAACACATGCAGATAACGACGCCCCACTGTGGGCGTGTAATACGGGATAACTGAGTGGTGAATGACTCTTCTATTGGTGGTGGGGAGGAGGGAGTCTGAGGAGAATGTGGAGGCAGTGTCTGTCCAATTTGCTTCCCTTCTTCAACGGAAGGGGCGGGTGCCGTTATTTCGTGAAGCTCCGTGTTCATTTCCGCTGTGGGTACATCTTCGAAATACCTGGCTACGATCAACCAGAAGATCCCATGGCAGCAAGCCATGACCCAACCGGGGCTAGTGTAACCATTGAATACCGCGTTTTGGAATCCGACTTTGTACAACAGACCGCCGAGGAACGGGCCGAGGGTCAACCCCACAGCTTGCCCGATCACCAACCAGCTGGAAAGTGTCGTCCTGCGGCGAACTCCAACGATTGAGGGATCCGCGCAGTATCGCTTGCAGTACATGAAGCCCGTAAATGAGATGCCACTCAAGCATCGACCGATGAGGATCAAGTACAGAAAATTGGCGCGATATGCAAGTGCATATGCGACCTGCCCCAGAAGGCCAGTGAAGCATCCTATATGCAACGCCCTGGTATATTGTCCTATGCACGAGATCAGCATTAAATATCGAGTACCAGTCATGGAATAAGACGAAAGTGGACTACCTCTGTCATATCTTGTCATAAGGAAGAGTACCATGCCGCTAAACAGGGTGGGTATGCCGATAATGACACCGGAGAAGGTTGCGCTCCCACCCAGGTGTTCTACATATTTGCTCGAGGAAGAGATGATGATAAAGAAAGAAAGCTTTCGCGGGACGAGTGTTACACAACGAGCCCTAGCGCTGCACAACTGCGTACCTGTAGCATTATGTTGTAGGCAATTATAATGACCAAGGAAGGCATCTTAGGAAGCTTGAACTCTTCTCCAAGTCCGTCCAGCTCGTCGAGGTGACTACCAGAAGCGTTCCTTTGCAACCAACCGGACCGTGCAAGAATCTGTCGCAACATATTCGGATGTAGGTGTAGTTAAACTTGTAGAGAATGCTTATTGCAAGGAGTCAGTCCGATCATGGCAGCAATGTCGAGTCAAAGGAAAAGTTGGGACTCACCTCAAAGGTGATTCTGATGAAGCGATGGACTTGAACTTACAACTTCCAGGCACACACGACGGGTCATACAGTAGCAGTGGGACCTTCACAGTAATGTTGCGCCTATCTCATTTGTACCTTTTCAATGATGTCAGCAAGTTTCCAAGTTGCATGGGTTTTGCTGAGAGAAAGGGACAACGGGAACTTAGACTCGACCGACGGGGATGTGGATGAGTCATGACATGGACAACGGCCCGACAACCGTTGCTCGCTGCCACACATCTCAAATCCGCACTTGGAAAGTGCCGTCTGGCGCCGGCAGAAACCTTATTCGTTGGCTGGCAAGGAGGATATGCACATGCACAATGGGCGTCACACACGAGGAGAATGAATACATAAGACAACAAAAACCGGCGCCCCTTGCTCCAGCGCTTCGTGCCTGCGCTCAGTGGCGTCACTGTACCGCGGACGTGGTTCTGGTCCATCTTTCGTCCTTCTGCTTGTACTTACCACTTAGCAGACCATTTGCACCCGACGGAACCCGTGGGGGTTGCAACCAAGAGCCGGCAAATTCCGGTAAGATAGGGCTACAATTCCCACGGGGTTTTGGGTCAAGCAAGGTGACGGAAAACAAACGCACGTCTTGCATTGGCATTGTTACCAGTACGTCCGAGTCATGCAATCGCGCCTCTCTCATGTCAATGGGGCCACTGGCAAGCGTCATGCATTCATGACTCACAACGATAAACAAACTCCTCGGATTCAGAGTTCCCATGTTGCATCACTCATCAAAAGAATGTTGACTGCTGAGTTGGAAAACACCGAAATGATGGGTATGCAGATGTGTATGCAGATGTGTATGTACCTTCGCCGAGGACCGAATGTAACCCGAAGTGACCGGCTCGGCACGAACGTATCGAGACTCAAATGACGACACTTGGCATAGAAGACTCACAGCATCACTGACAGTCAAATCCCCGGCATCCGCTCCCGTCACGATAGGTGTGTCCAAATTTCACACTGGGTCATACTGATTTGGTGTTGCGAATCTTCTGTCGTGACCCGAAATGTCCAGCATGTTACGGCTTACATTGGTGAGTCATCGAGAACGGAGCGCTCAAATCACTCAACTTTGACCACCGCCGACATCAGATGATCCTGAGCATGCAACTGGTAGTCACTGTACTTGTGTTAGTTTAAAACGTAAGTCGTGTGGCATTGCCAATGTCGGGGTTTAAGCGTCAAACAACGCCACCACTCGTGCAGGAATTGATAGACGCTGTGACGAGTCTTTTTAAGTACATACTGATGATGAAATCTGTACTCAACGCGAGGCATACACGAGGCTGGGTCGAAGTCCGGCGACAACGGAAGGCTCTTATCAAGAAGTAAGTGATTTTTCCGTTGCTCGGCAATGGCAGGAAGAACGGCGTATTGTAATAGAGACTGCATAAAGGGCGGAAATTCTTCGTTCTCCATTCAAGTACGTGTGGATCCCTAACAACGCCGTCACACTTGATTTCCGAGTTGCTCAAGCGCCTGCACAACAGCGCACAGTTGCGAGACGACTGATCGATCGATCGATCAGCGGCAAAATGCGAGGTCCGCTTGCACCCTGTTCAATTGGTCACCGGGCGTCAGCGTTACAGTCGGTTCGGAGATCAAACTCTCATAATGGAGGCGTCTGACGCACTCCATCCACTCCCCTCAATCAAGGCATTCACGGCATAGCGCGGAGCCTGGAGGGCGGTTGCGATACAAGCGCCAGACGGTGGAACTTCTGTGTAGAACCTCCCCAAGTCCAGGAATCCTCGTGCCGCCTTGAGGTTTCGCGCTAATAACGATAGAATATTCCAATTTCCATGGCGAGCTATATTAGCCACCACAAATCCCTATATATACAGTGTATGCAAGGCAAGGTCAGCTTCAAATCTCCACCCCACATAACAGAGAATTCCTCACCGATGGTTCCACTGTCCACTTCTGACCTAAACAACCACAATACCTTCCCTACCTTCTTCAATCTACCCGCCGAAGGGATAAACGACAAGTACTTCTCGTCTACAAAACCGCGGAAGCACTGGTGTTTCCTTGGTCGGGTAGTCAGTAGCGGTGTACTGGTGCGCCTCTCACTAGAAGTGGAGGACAAGAAAGGGCACAGGATCCTGGTTGCGTTCCACACCGACGATCGCGGCGCCTCGTTCCAGTCACAGTGTACTCCCGGGAGCACCATCGCAGTGCTTTATGCCACACAACACATATTTGCGTTTAGTCCCCCTGGTTTAAGACTGGAAGACAACGCACACGTAAAGGTGTTCCCTCACGCGCTCGAAGCGATGCTCAGGACGAGCAAAGCGATTTTCGAGAGAGACAGAACCGCGAGGTGTGAGGTTTGTGGGAGAGCAGATGCGAACGTGAAGAAATGCGCACGATGCAAGACTGCGTGGTATTGTTCGAAGGTTAGTCAATCCATGTACGATATCAAACCACGAAGCTGACAGTGCTGCTTTAGGCGTGCCAGACGAATGGATGGGTGGCACACAAGGATGATTGCGCCATTTTCCGGGACGTGCAGTGGTTCCTAAGCAGGAATTGGGAGACGGACACTCACACCCACGCGTTTCCTGTTGGACCTGTGCCTTGGCGTGCATTAACGCGTCATTAGCTACAGCCTGGCGGTCTTGCAGTGCTAGCTGTTTTTGTACATAACTTCTCCTGTACTTAATGGCTCTTCGTGGAGAGGTGGATCCACTCATCTGCATGCTCAATTTGTTCCGATGTTCGATCGAAATTTGTGATGTCCCGACTCTCAAGCAAATATATTTGCAATGGCAGGATTCACGCGATCTACTATTGTTTAGGGCTATGATGGAACTTTCGAAAATGGTCAGCCAACCACGAAATGAGCTATGTGAGGTACCTACAATATCACGCAGCTGAGCTTGCGCATCATTAAACTGTTTCTCAAGGAACTTTGACTATGAGACAGCACACTTTAGTCAATGGATTGCGCGATGTCAGGACGTCCGAGGTCACCTTTTTGTTTAGATTGTTGATGTCGTCCGTCAATTCTTTCTCCTGTCCTTTCAGCTCTTGTTCCATGGTCTTCTGGGGCACCATCATGAACCTAGACAGCGAGTGATTCATCGTCCTGGCTCGCGAATGAAGACGACTGACATCTTTCCTATGCCCTTGTACAAGTTGACGTCACCTTCGAGGGTTGCTATTTCGCTGATGGTCAACTGGATGATTCGACGTTCACGCTCCTTGGCAGCACATTGTTGTTTTGCCAAGTTCAGCGCACGCTGGGATTGGACTGCGGTTTGTTGAATCTGGACTAAGATCTTTGATGACGAGTAAGCTGGAGGGCCGGGGATATAGTACAGAGAGGAAGCGCGCCTTTCTCAGTGTATCGTCGGACAATGCAGACATGGTGAACGATAGACTAAGGATTACTTCATTTGATAAGAGTGTACTAGTAAGTACTTAGCCAAGTGATGAATAGGGTCGAGCAATAGTCCGGAGTTCGAAATTCTTTTCCACTGGTACGCGTCCAACGCTTCACCTCGATCGCGGGTACGATAATAACGCTTTCAATTCTCTACCATGGCTTCGTTCGAGGACTACGACGAGTTCGGCAACTACATTGGCGCGGACCTGGGTTCTGAGGATGAGGAGGAGGCGATGGACACGGGCTTCGGCGAAGCTCCACGGCACGAAACTGCTCCTGCCCTCGAAGGCTATGAAGAAGAGCCTATGCAAACAGAGGAAGCAGGCGCGCTGATGGAGGTGGAGGGTAAGTACATCCTCGTAACAAATAGGAACTCTCATATCAACCTTGAAACCAGAGCCCGTGCATAATGCGGTCGTTCTGCACGAAGACAAGCAATATTATCCTTCTGCTGAAGAAGTGTATGGGCCCGGTGTGGAGACCCTTGTGCAAGAAGAGGACGCGCAACCGCTTTCAGAACCTATCATCGCCCCCATAAAAGTACGGAAATGGACGGTAGAAGAGAAAGACATGCCCCAAACGCGCTTCGATAAGGGGTGCGTCATACGCCCTTGAGTCCCTGCTAACCCTCATTAGATGATGACCTTCAGGTTCCTGCTGAACATGATGTCCTTCCCTGAGATGGTGCGGAATGTCGCAGTGGTTGGGCACTTGCATCACGGAAAGACAGCGCTTATGGACATGTTGGTTTTCGAAACACACAAACTCGTGTGGGACGCGGATAACCCGGTTTGTGAGTCAGTTTTCTTGAGTGGCTCCAGCTTACACTTCTCGGTCGTCAGTTGAAATATACCGATACCCATGTCCTGTCGCGTGAACGAGAGATTTCGATCAAGTCGTCACCAATGTCGCTGGTTTTGTCAACTACCAGTGGCAAATCACATTTGGTGCACTTCATCGATACACCTGGACACGTGAATTTTGTAGATGAAGTTGCGTCGACGATGCGACTAGTCGATGGCATTTTGCTGGTTGTTGACGTTGTTGAAGGGGTCTGTCTCACAACTGCCGCCGTCATTCAAAACTGAACACCTGACACAGGTAATGGTCAATACTGAAGCCATTATACGCCACGCCCTCCAAGAGCGCATTAAAATTACGCTTCTGGTAAACAAAATCGACCGGCTTATTCTTGAGCTGCGCATCAAGCCTAATGATGCCTATTACAAAATCAAACATACTATTGAGGAAATCAACACATTCATCAGGTTAGTTCACTTTCATACCCAGAGAGTCCGTCTCACCGGGCACACTCAACAGTGGTATCGATCCAGATCCCGAGCTGCGCCTAAGCTCTGAAAACGGGAATGTCGCGTTCGGAAGTACAGATATGGCCTGGTGCTTTACACTCCGGTCTTTCGCCCAGATGTACGCAGACACGTATGGTCCCCTTGATGTGTCTGCCTTTGCTGATCGCCTCTGGGGAGACATCTACTTCAACAACGAGACACGAAAATTTACACGTAAAGCTGCTGACCCAGAGCAATCTCGAACATTCGTCCACTTCATCCTGGATCCTTTGTATAAGCTTTACAGTCATGTGCTTGGCGAGGAAACAGATGACCTGAAACGGACGCTTGCGTCGCTCAACATCACACTAAAGCCCGTGATGTATAAAATGGATGTCCGACCGTTGCTCAAGGTGGTGCTTGACCAATTCTTCGGACCTACAACGGGGCTCGTCGATATGATCGTGGAGCATATACCATCTCCCGTGGTAGGCGCACCTATGAAAATAGAGCGGACATACACAGGTCCACAGACTTCGGAACTTGCTTTATCTATGAAAGCTTGCGATGCAGAGGGACCCTTGATGGTCCAGATCACCAAACTCTACCATACGACGGATGCTCAGTCTTTCAGAGCGTTTGGTCGTGTTTTGAGCGGAACTCTGCGAAAGGATGTGGAGATCAAGGTTCTGGGAGAGGGCTATTCACCGGAAGATGAAGAAGATATGATGAAAGCCACAGTCGAAGGGTTGTGGATAAGTGAATCGAGGTGAGAGATGATCCGCTTCGCTTGCCGTCTTTAATTTTTACGGTTCATCTCCAGGTACTTCATCCCAACCGACGAGGTACCCGCTGGAAATCTCGTCCTCATAACTGGTGTCGATGCCTCTATCTCGAAAACCGCCACTCTTGCCTCTCTCGACATCGAGGAGGACCTGTATACTTTCCGACCAATCAAGCACATGACTGAATCGGTTCTCAAAATAGCCATCGAACCCATTGCGCCGTCCGAGCTTCCCAAGATGTTGTCAGGTCTGCGAAACGTCAATAAATCCTATCCACTCGCTGCCACCAAAGTCGAGGAGAGTGGCGAGCATGTACTCATCGGTACTGGGGAGCTGTACTTGGATTGCATCATGCACGATCTCAGGAAGCTGTTCTCGGAAATTGAGATCAAAGTGTCCGATCCAGTCACGAAGTTCGCGGAGACGGTGTTGGAAACGAGTGCCTTAAAGTGTTATGCAGACACACCGAACAAAAGGTGGGTTACAAGACCAGTTCTTCATCACTACAATGTGGGTGTGGGCTGACGCGATGATCAGAAATAAAATTACGATGATCGCAGAGCCGCTTGAGAGAGGGATAGCAGAGGACATTGAGCGGGGCAGGGTGACGATGCGAATGACCCCCAAAGAGCGGGGAATGTTTTTTCAGGAGAAGTATCAATGGGATCTTCTGGCGTCGAGGTCGATATGGGCGTTTGGCCCCGACGAGAGCGGGCCGAATATCCTACTGGACGATACACTTCCCTCGCAGGTAGTCAATTATTCACCACTGTCATTTCATCAACATCACTGACCCTTACTTCGTAGGTCGACAAAAAGCTTTTGGGGTCAGTAAAAGAATACGTCAAACAAGGATTCCAGTGGGGCGCACGGGAAGGCCCATTATGTGACGAGCGTAAGCGGCGGTGTTCCTTACGATGGCTGTCTGATCGACCAAGTGTGATTAGCGATGCGCAATGTGAAGTTCCGGATACTGGACGCCAGCTTGGCGCAAGAACCAATCTTCCGTGGTGGAGGACAAATAGTGCCTACTGCGCGGCGCGTTTGTTATTCTTCATTCCTGATGGTAGGCCCTTCTCTCCATACTTCACTCGTTCCATTCCAATATATATCTGACATGTCTGAAAGGCTACGCCGCGCCTGATGGAACCTATATACTATGTGGAAGTGCAGGCACCGGCGGATTGTATATCCGCCGTGTATACTGTGCTTGCGAGACGGAGAGGGCACGTCACGCAAGATACTCCCAAGGCGGGATCACCATTATACACTGTAAAAGCCCTCATCCCTGTCATTGACGCGAATGGCTTTGAGACAGACTTGCGTACTGCGACGCAGGGACAGGCGTTCTGCTCGCAAGTGTTTGACCATTGGTCCATCGTCCCAGGTGAGTGACGCCGTGCCATATAGGTGACCTGTTCATTGACGTGTCGCAGGTGATCCGACGGACACGAGCATCAAGCTGAGGCCGCTGGAACCTGCTTCTGGGCAAGCGCTCGCACGGGATCTGGTGCTGAAGACACGGCGGCGGAAGGGACTTGGGGACCAGATAGCGGTGTCGAAATATCTGGACGACGAGTTTGTGGTACGTCCTCTGGTGTGTCGCGCCGGTGTGTGTGCTGATTTACTGTTGCAGCTGGCACTGTCTGCCTCTGGACATGCGGATTTGCTTGGGTAGTAACGTGTAATTAGCGTATGACAACGTGGCTCACTAGCACTGCTAGCGTGGGAGAGTATACGTGGCGTCGTTAACCGGGCAGGATTTATGAGAGCGCGTGTCCGACCGTCACTTTGCCTCTTACCAACACTTGTCTCCCCGCTCGTTTCCTCATCTGTTTCATTCTAACCGGTCTTCCGTATTATCGCGATGCGAAGCGTAGCGCTCTCTGTTGCTCTCGTTGCTGCCGCTGCTAGTGCGAACGCAGCTGACGACCACCCAGTTTTCAAGGTATGTCCGCCCGTGTCGTGCATACGTGTCCGGCACCGCCGCGAATACGCGTTCACCTTCCTTCCAGACGACGGAAATCACTGCTCCATTCATCGAACAATTTACTGACGACTGGTCTGAACGCTGGACGCCCTCCGAGGCCACCAAAAAGACCCCCGTCGGCGGCGAGACCTTCTCCTACGTCGGCGAGTGGAAGGTCGAGGACCCTGAAACGCCTCTCATTGTTGGCAAGAAGGGCCTCGTCGCCAAGTCCAAGGCTGCGCACCACGCCATTTCTGCCCCTCTTGCGTCCCCTGTTGACTTCAAGGACAAGCCCCTCGTGGTACAATACGAGGTGAAGTACCAAAAGGGTGGAAACTGTGGTGGTGGTTACATCAAGTTGCTCGAGGATGGTTTCCAGACGAGCGGCAAGGAATTCTCGGACACGACCCCTTGGGTGGTCATGTTCGGTCCTGACTTGACCTGCCCGGGTAACAAGGTGGGTAGTTGACCTTTGATTACTAGGCAAGTTTGCTCACGTGCATGCTGCGATGTAGCTGCACTTCATCTTCCGCCACAAGAATCCTGTCACTGGCGAGCACGAAGAGAAGCACCTCACTGTTCCTCCCAAGCCACTCTTTGGCAGGAGCACTAACGTCTACACCCTCGTTGTCAAGTAAGTAGTCTTTGGAAGTATCGTAGGCGCATTGTTAATCAAAATATAGCCCCGACAACACTTACGAGGTCCAATTCAACGGCAAAATAGAAAAGTCCGGCAACCTTCTCGAGGACTTCACGCCCCCTGTCAACCCTCCCATGGAGATCGATGACCCCGAGGACGTGAAACCTTCGGACTGGGTTGATACCAAGAAGATCTCCGATCCGGATGCTGTCAAGGTAAAACCTACCTTTTCGGTGGATTGCAACTCTCGTTAAATTCAATTTTGAACTGCAGCCTGACGATTGGGACGAGACTGAGCCCTACGAGATCCCAGACGAGGACGCTGTCAAGCCCGAGGGTTGGCTCGACGACGAGCCCGAAAACATCTCTGACCCTGGTGAGATTCCAGTCAGTGAGAAACTTGCAACAAAGTTGACATTTGTCCAGACGCTGAAAAGCCCGAGGAATGGGATGACGAGGAGGACGGTGATTGGATGCCGCCTACTGTTCGCAACCCTGCCTGTGATGAGGCACCCGGCTGTGGTGAATGGAAACGGTAAGCAACCTTAATATTAATACGTCCACTCACCACTGAGCGAAATGTTGCCCTGCAGCCCGTCAAAGGCCAACCCTAAGTACAAGGGCAAGTGGTATGCGCCTATGATTGACAACCCAGAATACAAGGGTGAATGGGCACCGCGCAAGATCTCCAACCCCGGCTACTTTGAGGACCCCGAGCCAGTTAAGCACCTCAGCAAGATCGTGCGTTCTTTTCTACTTCTTGTTTTGCATTCCTGTCTGATGATATCTCTGTGTAGGGCGGTGTCGGTATCGAGTTGTGGACCATGACTGAAGACATCTTGTTCGACAACATCTACGTTGGACACTCCATCAAGGATGCGGAAACTCTGCGTGCCGAAACGTGGGAAATTAAACACACCCTCGAAGAGGCAGCCAAGGCCATTCCTGATGTCGAAGATGCTAAGGAGATCGAGTTTGCTGCTGACCCTGTTGGATTTGTGCGTGCCAAGATTGGCGCGTTCCTCGACGATGCTCGCGAGGACCCCGTTGATGCCATCACGTCCCACCCCGAGACTGCTGCTGGATTGGTCGGAGCTGTTGTCGTGTTCTTCAGCCTGTTGGGTGCTCTGTTCAGTTTGGTCGGTGCTGGTCAGAAGCCCATCCCCAAGGCAAGCTCGAAGAAGACGGATGCGCCCACGCCAGACGACAAGAAGGACGAGAAGGGTCCCGTTGCCCCTGCTGGCGGTGAGAAAAAGGACGAGAGCACCGTCAAGAAGCGCAAGTAGACAGTATGTCTATCCGCCCCAAAATTTGAGCGTCAAGCGGGCGAAATGGAGAGGTGTGGGTTGGTGTCGTTCGTGGAGGACCCTGAATGGTGTTTCGTCTGAAATTCCCGTCCATTCTTTGAGTACATTCCGCTACGAGGGCTTACTAACATTAATTGCCAGCTAGAAGCCCTGCCCCCTTTTTTCTTTAATCTTTATTTCCTCACTTTGGTATCTCTATGTGTTAGCTTTATGAGTTGTTTCCGTAGCATTTTGTCTTCCTGGCTCAAGTGGGAGACGAAAAGAATGTATGGTGTTCTCCATGATGATCTCCTCGTCGCGCCACTGGACTAGACTGGGCTGAATGAATGTTATCTTTAGTAACCAGCCTTGAATCCAGCCAACCAACACGATGCTCGTCCTCCCCACCCTGCACACGTATCTCTCCCAGTTGCTCTCCCCGCCCGCCATACACACCGCGCTATTGCTCACGCCCCAAGGGGCGCTGGTATCGTATGCGTCTCAAACGAACGCAGAGGGTTCCTTCATACCCACATTCACACACGGGTCGCAGGGCAGTCCGAGCAGTTCCATCATCGTTTCAGGTGCTGGTGGGACGCCTTCGAGCCCGAATTCTTTCAAGGCGCATGAGTCACCAAGCACCAGCACGCCACAGGATTCTAAACCTGGCAGCGTTGCCAGTACAGAGGCACGTGCGGGACCTGCGCCACGAAGAACCAAGGATGAGATTCGAATGGTGGCGGGGCTCGGTGCAGAGGTGTGGGCTGAGACAAGGGGAGACGACGAGGGAATGGTAGAGAGCGAGGTGAGTTGCAATATGGATGCAAAAGGCGCTGTGTATATTGACGGTGCTCTACGACTACTACACGGCACAGTTGGGGCGGATTTTGGTACTTGCCATCGAAGATGGGGGTGAATCTGGGCAAGGTAT
Organism: Xanthoconium purpureum; assembly: GCA_038090075.1. Classification (NCBI taxonomy): domain Eukaryota; kingdom Fungi; phylum Basidiomycota; class Agaricomycetes; order Boletales; family Boletaceae; genus Xanthoconium; species Xanthoconium purpureum. The sequence continues at coordinate 14,811 of JBBPMA010000343.1, read as the reverse complement.
GGAGCCGTTGCTGTTGCTCGCGGTGAACGGGACGCCGGAGGCAGATTGGGATACGATGCGGATCAAGGCATGTGCCGGACCGTGTTGAGAGCTGGCCACTGAGCGATTTATTGCAGGCACGCAAGCTGGCGACGTTTCTTGCGCCGTCTGTGAACAAGCATCGTGGGACGATGGGCACGACGGCGACGAGCTTGGTGAATGGGAGCAAGAGTCGGACGGCAACGTCTCCTGGACGGGGGTTTACTAGCCGGTGATTGTAGTAGGAACAAGTTGTAAGCATCCGCGGGAAAAAAATACGTTCTATTCGAAAAAACCGTTTCGACGACGACGATGTCGACGTGGTGGAGGGCAGCGTCGACGGTCCGTCCGCCATTCACACCCCCGCGACTGGCACGACATGCGCGTCGCCAGTCCGTCAGCGCTTTTGCAACGCCCCAGCCGTCCGCGTCGTCGTCGCGTTCGTCGCCGCTCACGTCCTCGAACAAGGTCGACCCGCACGCCCTGCTCAAGGCAGAGATCAGCCATGTCCGTTCGTCGCTGCTTAGGCTGCTTGGCTCGTCCCACCCGACGCTCTCCGAGATTGCGTCCTACTACTTTCACCACCCCTCCAAGCAGCTCCGCCCCCTCCTCGTCCTCCTCTTCTCCCGTGCCACGAACGGCCTCGGCTCGCACTTCCCCCTCAAACTCTGGTCTGCAGAACACTCCCGTCTCAGTCCCGAGCAGCTCGATGCCCCCCTCTCGCGTCCAGACGTACTCAACGACTTTAACCCCGCCATGCCGGACCACACCGCTTCGTTCAATTCGCCTTTCGACCTCCGTCCTCCCCCAACAATCACCTATCCCTCACCACCCCCTTCACTCTTTGCCGAGTCCGCCGTCTCATTACCCCAGCTGGCACATAGCCTTCTCCCCACTCAGTTACGTCTCGCTCAGATAGTTGAAATGATTCATGTGGCATCTCTCCTCCATGACGACGTCATTGACAAGTCTGACCTCCGACGCGGTGCACCCTCTGCGCCAGCTGCCTTTGGCAACAAGCTGGCCATCCTCGGGGGCGACTTTTTGCTCGCTAGATCCAGCGCAGCCCTCTCTCGACTCGGAGACAACGAAGTCGTCGAGCTGATTTCTAGCGTGATCGCCAACCTCGTCGAAGGCGAGATCTTGCAGATGAGAGGGACGGGCGCCCGATCCAATGCTGACTCGCCGTCCTCATCGCATTCTTCGGCGTCCAGCGAGGTCGATCTATCGAGTCTACATGCACAGCCCTCGCGTGCAGAAATACCTTGCTCAGATAGGTGGTGTACATACCTCAACAAGACGTACCTCAAGACCGCGTCGTTGATGGCCAAAGGTGCGCGGGCTGCTGTCGTTCTTGGAGGCTGCAGGGACGGTGAGATATGGAAGGAGGTCGCGTATGCCTATGGGCGGAATGTCGGTATCGCGTTCCAGGTGGGTCGTCCATCGATTGGATACGACCCGATCTGACGCGTTCCCAGCTCGTTGACGATATTCTGGACTTTTCTTCCTCGGCAGCACTTGGCAAGCCAGGCTCAGGGGCAGATCTTCGTCTGGGTATCGCGACTGGTCCAGTATTGTACGCCGCTGAAGAATATCCCGAGTTGGAACCTTTGATTGCGCGTGGGTTCAAGCATGATGGGGATGTCGAACGGGTGAGCCTTTTGCATTCACTGCCTGTTTTGTCCCTCTAAACGACGTTCCCACATACTCTAATAGGCCTTGTCTTTGATCCATGCCTCGTCTGGCGTCTCCCGCACACGTGATCTTGCGCAAGCGTACGCGGACAAGGCGAGGGAGGTGCTAGGAGTGCTCCCTGCGAGTGAGGCAAGGGAGGCATTGGAGGCATTGACGGACGGGGTTGTCAGGCGAGGATGGTGAGTATGCTGCTCCGACGGTGGGGGACGTCCAAGGCAGGGTCAAGATTTGCTCGCTCGGATACCATGCAAATAGACACTCGGAACTGCAATCACGACCTGCTATGCTATTCATTGCATTTTGACCTACCAGAGACATTATAGAGACCCAATGCACAGTATATTCATGCACATAATCCCAAGTCATCTTGACTTGTTTGTAGTATAGTGACTAGGTAGTGATCGGGGTCCGTCGGGTAGAAGATCAAGTCGCCGGCTGCCTTGCTACGTCTTTCCAACTGCGACTCCAATGCAACCTTTCGCGGCAATATCCCTCCTTTTCGCAGTCCTGGTCGCCGCACACGGCGACCACGGTGACCATGCCGGCGAGAACCCGAAGCTCGCTGGCGCCGACTACGCCATCCGTCACGTACGTCGCCACCCAATTTCGGGCCCGCATCTCCTTATGACGTTCTTCATCCCCACAAGATGGCTTCTGAACACCATATGTGTGTACTCTACCTCCATTTTCCGTCTTTGTGAACGCGAGGCTCAACGTACATGTCTGGATACGCAGAGATTCGTTCGACCTGGCCAGTTTCTTCCAGCTGCACGACCTGAACCAGTAAGACCGTGCACGCAGCCTGTATTTTTGCATGCGCGCGCTGATGTCGTTTGGCTCGCAGAGATGGCGTATGGGACCGCGAAGAAATCGAGGCCATTTACGGTGTCCACCACATTTACTCGCAAAAGAAATCCAAGGTACGATTCGACTCGGGTTATTGGCACACTCACCCATCTCAAGCCTTGCAGGACGACATCGAACACCAGAAAAAGGCGGACCATGTCGTCGAAACAGTCCTGAAACTCATGGACAAGAATGGTGACGGAAAAGTGTCACCTGAAGAGTTCGAGGCAACTGGGTTCAAGGGCCTTCCTTCATTTGATGACATTGGTGCCGAGGGACATCACTACGACGTCGAGAGCGGTGCGTCTCTTGAACTCGTATGCATGCGCGTCGCGCTCACGCTGCGACCCCACAACAGAGTTCTTCCTCCACCACGAAGGTATGTCTCCGAATAGAATCGCCGTGTGTAGACCCCGACTCACACCACACCAGAACAATACCATTCGACGCCTGAAACCCAATCGGACGAATCGTACACCCACCCCGAAGATATCGAGCATTTCTCTCATCACGAAAAGATTGAACTTGAAGAAGCCGAACGTGAGGCCAAATACCAGGGTATCTCCGTCGAAGATGCCATGCATGCACACGATCTCCCCGCGCAAGCGGAGTCAGTGCCCCGACCCAAGATAACGAGGGGCGCGCCCAAGCAGGATCCTGCTGTCAAGTACAAGGATATCGAAAAAGAGACGGAGAACCAGTCCGAGTGGGGGACTGGCGAGCAAGGCTACAAACAGCCCAAGTCGCCAGGAGAAAAGATGAGGTCAGTAATACCGTCTCAGTCAGGCCACCCCTTACTCATCGCTATTTCACAGGAAAAATCTGCCATACAAGGTACGAGAACTTAATCCGGCTGAGGGAGACGTAGATGGACCGCTAACATCTAGGAACGTATGCAGTACAAATTCCGGCGTAGTTGGGGCGACTTCTGATCACGATATTCATTTGTCGGTATTTCATGCGTTTGCGCTCTTATGTTATAGTCTGAAATCACACACATTTCTATACCCTCGCTCCGTCACGTCCATGCTTGTATTTTCGATCGGCTTTGACAACGCTTGTTCTACGGCTTCCCAGCTGATATATATATTATCATTATGGACCCCTACAGGAATTCATGGAAGTGGAACAGATGAAAATGTACCATGGCCATTTTTTGGGGTCATTTGCACTTCGACAAAGCAACATGGGCATAGCGAATGGATGAGTCGACGAGAAAAAGATGGGGGTACATGGTTCAGGAATAAAAAGGTCCTAACTGGCTCTGGACTAACGTCAGCCATAACAAATCAACCACATCCATCGTTCATCGGCCATCAAACATGTCCTCCAATATCCCTTGTTCAACAGCTTCCCAGTCAATGTTCCCCCCGCTAGCATACATGCTCTCGTACGTCGAGATGCTCACGTGAGAGAAAAAGGCTCTCAGATCGCGCGCTGAGTCGATCTGTCGCAACGTGCTCAACATGGGCCGCCGCATCGGCATCGCGTGGGTCTCCGTGATGGATGGGAAGCTGACAGTAGCAGAGACGGACGGGAAAGTGACGTGGCCATTTTTTGATCGCGTGCGCTCCTACGGTATTGGTCGATGGGGATGAGAGAAAAGACGAGTATATGCGATAGGATACTTACCCGAGGGTCTGGGGTGGGAAGGCTGCCGACGATTTCTGCGAGTTGATCAAACATGGCTTCGGGATTCCAGTCATCAGGGCGGAACACGGCATCGACCGTGTCGGTTATGAACATCCATTGGTGTCTGGGGCGCATCAGTTGGTCTGGGACGCCCAAGAAAGCGAACCAGGCGTACATTTGGAACTCGGGTGTTTGGAGAGTGAGGAGTAAATCCAGGCATTTGCTCGCAGAGAGAATCAGAGGAAGATCTTCGGACTCATCGGCAGGAACGGACACAATGGTTTGTTCGAAAATTCGATACTGTTGGATTCGGTGAATAGATGCCTCAATGAAGGGAAGTGGTCTGCTTACCAGTTCGGTAAAGATAACCGGCCAGAAACTGGTCAAGTTATGCGGCGAGAGGCGGCAGAGTAATACACGGATACACAAGAACACCTCGCTCTGTACTATGGGTGAGGGAACGTTGCGCAGAGTGTCGACCAATTTCTCCTGTACACTGGGTAACTGGGTCAAGAAATGATTCTTCTCCCCAACGAATAGAACGAGTGATAGCCTCCGTAGATTGAGCGACCGAACTAGTATCTCGTTCTCTCGGTTGACGAAGATATTAGTAGATGGTACAGTAGCAATACGACCTAGAAACACTCAGCGACAATACGCAACACTGGAAGACAAGCGTACTTAGCAGCTCGCCAAACGAAGTCTTGTCTGAGTCGAATAATGCTTTGACAATTGGTTTCCATTTGGATACGACCGCAGCGTTGGATTGGAAGAACCGACTATCATATAGGATATCAGAAACCGGTGTGCGCCAAACCTTGAGTGCAGGAGGCAATTTGGTGAGTTCCAGTATAATATCTACTATTGTGCTCTCCAGATCCAAAGGACTGGATGCGAGTCAGATACTGCCGCTGTGCCGAGGGGAATGATTTACCGGGGTTTTGCCTTCAGAGCTGGATTGAGAATGTAGTACACGATGTTACTACAGGCGCTTGCCACTCGGTCATTATCCATGAGGAATTTTCGCAAACAAGGAACCACAGTGGTCGCAACGAAGTCGACAATCTGTTCAGACATGAGCGCCCTCTCTCAAATCATTGTCAGCGTGTGCCATCACCTGAGACGGTAGCTCGTTTCCACATGTCGGCTTGAGATTGTCTTGCAGAGACACTGCGCTAGAGTTTACTTTCTCGTTCGTCTTTAGATCCGCAACTGAGCGATAGTTCAGTAAACAGAACATCTTGTCGAATTTTTCTCACCTCCGCGCGGTGTCGGTGATGATCTACCGTTCATCAAAGACTCCTTTGTCGTACGTCGTATCCAACTCGAAGGCTCTGTGGTCCGGCCGACGAACGTCACACATGCATCCAGGAGCTTCCCAAACGTTTCTTGCAGGTCTTTCTTGATTCGCTTGTCATCTATAGCCGTCGTCTGAGTGACCTTATCGCCTAGTACGCAAAGACACCTGCAAAAACTCCGTAAACCGCGGAATCGGTCAACTGAGGGTTTTTCTTTACCTAAGAGTCAGATAAACTTGCGCGCGGAACTCCCGAACGCCGGAAGCAACGTCCTTTGCCAGCTGCATGAACCTTCCCCAAACCTGAAGAGCGAGGGGTCCTTCTAGCCGTGATAGGTACTGCTCCAGAAACTTGAATAGTGTAACATCAGACCTACAAGCGAGCTCATCAGCTTTCGTGCAGACTACCTGTCAGCTACACTTACACCTCAGGGTTTATATATCTCCGGCTTCTCTCAGAGCCGCCCGATGAACGGATGACGACGCTCTCACAAATCATGTGGACAGCAGAGTGAGCATTTGCAATGAGAACGTCAACCAGCTCAAACGAGGCACTTTCGGCTAGTTTGGAGTCCCTGGAAAGCGGGGTAAGATCGCGATCCCAGCAACTGACGACTGCCTCCAAAACCTCCGAAGGATAAGCGCGGAACAAGGATTCCAGCACCCTTCGACAACGACCTCGTGTTCGACTATAGATCATCGCTAGCGAGGCATCTTCGGAGCGCTTCGAAGACGAACTAGTCCAGATGAAATTAACCCATATTGCGAACAAAACGCGAACGCCGTCATTGAGGGAGCGAAAACCAGGAGAGCGGACCTGTAGGACTGAGACGAAACCCAAGTATTTCACTGAGAGAGACTCACCGTAGCCTGATCTTCCGAAGACGATGTGGTATCGGCAGTAAACACGTTGGAGACATAACCGAGGATTCCGCCACTTTCTCCGGTCTTCTCTTGCGTTGGCGTGTCTTCGTCCTGTTGTGTTGTTTCGGAATAGTTTGCCAGACCCAAGACAAGTAGTCGTTCCAAAGTGTTGAGCAACATGACGAATTCTGCATCCGTCGCAACTCCCGTTACACTCGGCGAACCAGGCTGGTTAGCTCGAACCGCATCATTAAGGAGTGATCGAAGCTGTCGGCAGACACAATCAGCCAAGGGAGGGATCACCCCTTGCAGTGCTGGTTGGAATTGTGGAATGGCCATGAGTACGAAGTCAAGCCAATGTTGTTGTACAGGTCGATTGTGAGGCACAGCAATCCCATCCGTCAACGTGTGCGTTAAAAGCGAGTTTACTGTATATGCTTTCTTTCCGGGAGTATGAGAACCTTCAGAACTACCTTGCTCCTCAGCGTTGGTCTGAGCGATGTGAGCTGTAGAAGCTGATATCAACGAATGAAGGATGCGAAGGAGCTTGTTCTGGAGGTCAAGGCGCTTAAGATGAACGAAGAGGTACAGTTTTCCGATGATAATTGGCTCTAGCGTCTCCAGAGAGAGATGATCGACCTCTCCACGAGCGACAATGGCTTGCAGGATATCAATAGATGTCGACTGTATCCTGGTGTTCATGGGTTCCATTGTTGGAGCGTTCTGCTCTTTTGGCTCTGACTGAATAAATCTATGTAGAAATGAGGGAATATCCAAAGAGTTGGAACATGTATGCGCGTACCGTGACAAGAGTTCAATCAGGACGTCCAAAAAGCTGGCGTTCGGGTCAAACAGTGCTAAACGTGTGGTAAATACACCTAGAGGCTCAATGTAGAAGGGATAATTACCAGCTTCCATTCTCCGGACCAGTGGCTGGTATTGAACTCGTTTGATTGGAGCGCTTCGCGCGGTTTTTGTGAGTCCTTGCCCACCGAATTGGACAATAGAATGCAGGATCTCTAGGAGGTGGTGGATATAACGCTGATCGAATTTCTGCTCGTAGATGTACCCCCGAATCTCCTTGCCTCTAATCTTTGCCACAGTAGGCTTTCGCCGAATCTTAGGATCAAGTAGATCATAGATGAGTGGCTCCAGTATCCTGTAGAATTCGCATTCACAACGTCGTCCACAGAAACATGCATTGGCATGCCTACCGTATGTAAGACCTGAGGCTGCATCTCATCCAAGTCTCGCCGACTCGACGTGAAGTAGGGCAATCGTGTCTCAATGACTCCAGGACAATCATCAAGGGGACTTTTAGACGGAATCCAGGGAAACTATCATCATCTGCGTACAATCACAATTCAGTGTCTCATCCCACGTACGCAAGGCTGAACTCACCTGTTAATCTCCAAAGAACACCAAACGCTTCAAAAGCGTCGTGAACAATGCGAGGTTCCGAAGAACTCATGCTTTGCGCGATAATAGACTCCACGAAATGGTGGCCGGTGGACGACTCCAGCGTCCATACCAGGCTGACGGCACGAACATGGAAAACTGCCCAGTCTTGATGAAGAAACCTGAAGAGCTGCAGATACAGTCCAGATACAGCCGAGAGCAGGCAATAACAAGTTACCGACCTTCTTCACCATCCGACCGACTACCTGTTTTGGGTCAGGAACCAACTTTGGGACGAATTTAGACGACCGTCGAAGTGACACAAGTATGGAGATGTAACTGTCCACTAGATTAAAGTCAACGTTCTGAAGATGGTGCTGAGCCTACAAGGTGAAGCAAGAGTAGGAAGAGTCTGACCTCAACATCCAGACTATCAAGAACATCGCGAACCCAGCTCGATGGATTCCAAGAGATCTCGGTTTCTGAAGCTTGTTCAGCAAACTCGATGAGTTTTCCAAGTAGCGACAGAACAAGCGAGTACGATGTCCTCAGAAAAGGACTGACATCTCGTTGTCGAACTGCGACCTGAGCACAGATCTGGCTGAACGCAAATGAATGCTCGATAACAGAAGCTAAGGGAGTCGCCGAATGACTACGGGAGGCTGGAATTGGAGCATCGAGGCCATAGAAAACCGAACCAAATGCTAAGGAGCTGAGCGTCGATTCTTGAGACGAGTCCGCTAGCTTTGGACGCTGTTTCAAAGCCTCTGGGGGGAGATGTCGTAGTATCTCATCTTGAAGTATGAAACACTCTCGCACTGCGGGTGAGACTACACGGGACGAGTCCTCTCGGACGTGGACCTAGTACAAGTTAGATGTGCGAAGCGGAAGCACTGGGGCCCTCACAAGTAGTTTCTCCATCAATGCGGCGAAAACCACAGGTAGATGAATGTTCCTCACTTCCTCATCTTGCGTTGGGAGAGAACGGAGGAGGAACAACGTGAGGCCGACAGCCTAAAAGTATTACATCAGTGGAAATGCGGCGATGCACTCCTCTGGCGTACCCCAAGTTGATGTTCATTGGAGTTGACAGCGTTTAATATGCCTTTGAGTAAATGTTTCCAAAGTATGCTAGGCTCCGCAGCCTCCAGCAAGGTGCTGGCGGTCATGGTGATCTGTGCAGTGTAAAATGTTACCAAAAACGGATATTAGATTAGCAAAACATACGTCTTCTCTGGTATCTAATCCCGCTGTCATATGCTGACGGATGGCCTTGAGGGCATCGTATATCAGGGCTTCTGTAAGCGGAGAACCAATCTCCCACTTGTCAAGGAGGGATATAAAGATTTTAAAAGGGCGTGATTCGGAGTACTCTCCAGAGGGGGTGAACATCTCATTCTAGCAGACAAGTCAGAGGTGGCGCAACTCAGAGCGGAATTCTCACTTTCAGCGTGGAGCTCAAGAGCTGTAATGCGTGTTGCCGAAGATACGCAGATTGTGCTTCACTTTTCTCATCGGGGCCCAATAACCACGTATACAATCGTCTGTTCAGCGACAAGTCGCGCCTTAGGACGACACCAACGGCTGCCTTCATCAGTATTGTGGCATCTTCAGGCTTCGCACGCTTGACGGCCGCGCTATCAATACGCATTGTCTGTAGTAACATATCCAAGGCACTCCTGCGGACCAAAAGATTATCATCTTCCAGTGCAGCCGCAAACGCCCTGATCATTAAACCGATGTCGCGCCCGACAATTGCGGTGATGTCTGAAACGGTTATAGTAAGAGAAGAGTTTTGCCCATCTTTCGCTCACCTTCGTCGGCGTGTAGCCGAGGTAGGCGCCGCGACAAAAAGTTGAGTGCTGTACCCCGAGCCGACGGCATTGTAATCATGACGAGCCAAAGGTTTTGCATGAAGAATACTGGTGTTACCGTCCCAGATAATCGGTCCAAAAGACCTAACACCTGATCATGATCCAGTGATATAGTGCATGGGCCACCGGGAAGGCTCATACCTTGTCAAAAAATTCGCCTGTTTCCTCCTCGAGCCCGGGAAGCAGAGCGAGAATGAATGACTTCATCACAGGCCGTAGATCATGCTGAAGTGGTAGATAGTATGTGTCGTAGATGTTAAGCAGGGTGGGCTAGCCAATCCGTCAGTAAGATCCAGAGAATATGCATACAAAAATCTCAACGGACCTTTACTGACGTGGACGCATACTCGAAGAATGGAAACAATCCCGAGGACCAGAGTGGAAAGTCGCGTTTCAGGCCTTCGGTCTACCATATCTTCGTTAGGATATGAAATTGTCCAGAGGTCAAGCCACTCACTCCAAGAACCGAGAGAATGTGAACGTAAACATCAAGAGCTCGTTGATGAACCCCAGTCGGCAGGGCGGGGTTCAAGCACTGGGAGAGCCGCTTGGCTACGATAAGCTTGTATGGGATCTCTTTGAATTGGAGGTAGGATTGGAACGTCTGTACTCATCGATCAGGCAACAAGACCTTACTGTCGTGTGTGCACGCACTTTGAGTAGCTGTTTCAAGAATGCTATGCAATCCGCCCACTCGTGTACGTTGTCGAAAGCGTTCAAGCACTTCTCGACTTGCTGTGTGTACTTTTTATACTTGGGGTCGGACGAGAACAACTGTTGGGCCGCTGCTGCTCGGGTGTTATTTCCTACCAGCAGTTCGCTTGAGGAGAAGACTCACCCCGTTCGCCAGTTTTGGTGGATGACCGCGTTACGCCAGCGTGTGACCTGGGATCAGCATCCTTCACAGCAGCGGTCTTGAACGACATTGTACCTCTAGCGAGGCTTATCACACTGAACTTCCAGCGAGGCCAGGGAGGACGACAAGCTGCGGCCTGCGCTGCCGCGGGTTACATACTTTGCCTGCGGGCTTAGTTGGCTCGAATTAGCAACTGTTACTCGTGACAGCCGTGACATTACAACCAAATCTGAACAAGCCATCCTGGACCCAGCCCATCCCCTTCACTCCGTTCCACCACTCCTTTGCCTTTAGCATTGCCCGATCCTGCGTCTGTAGCTTATCCACACTCAACCACGTCCCTTCCGCACACTTTACAACCAATGATTTCGTCTTGGGAGAATAACAGGCAGTACCTGGGCATTCGGTTAAGGAATACGTCACGGCTCCAAGTTCCGGTACTGTCGCTTGTAAACCTGCAATCACCACCCCTCGTCCATCAGGGAGACCTGCCGCCACAGTGAGACTGCGTTGATGTCCGATGGCGCGCTCCAGTCGGGTGATCATCATGGCTGTCTGTGATGCGAAATCGATGGTCGCGTCTCTGGCAGTGATGAGCGGAGCATGGGCAGTGGTTGACGTCATTGCCACCTGGGGTCTGATCCGAGCCTGACAATGACAAATTTCGCAAGTCAACATTTCAACGTGCATAAAGTCGCAATAGACCTCACTCCTCCTGAAAGCATGTCACGTAGTACTTTGACCAGCAGCTTTCCTCCCGACGCCGCAAGGGCCTCCTGCATATGGAGGAAATTGGCGCCTTCAGGTACGTGCTGTTAAGGAACTCGTTGTAACGTCATTGACTTAGCCGACGAAACATTGACATCTCACCATCCTTTCAACGGCCCAGACACCGCCAGCATCCACCAGCTTGCCTGCTTTCCGACTCACCTCGCCCATCTCAATCACACACATACCCGTTTCTTGTTCACCAGCCATCAACGCGCGCTGTATTGGTGCGGGTCCTCGGTATGCCGGAAGCAGACTCGGGTGGACATTCAAGCGTTGGGTACCAGGGAAAAGACGAAGAAAGGATCCAGGGAGGATACGGCCGAACGAAGCTGTAATGAGAAGGTGGGAGGCGTTATGAAAGTCAGTGTCGAGAGGTGGAGTAAAAGGAGGTGGAGGCTATTAGAAAAAAACTGTTAATACGTATGCAATGTATGGAAATACAACAACTTACAAGCCACTTTCTGAATGCAGCTCTGTCCTCCGGTATTGTATGCACTGGCACGTCCAGCGTTTCCCCGACCGTTTTGAGCGGTGCTACGATCGCTAAGGCACAAGACAACAAAAGAATGTGGCAAACCGAACCTACATATATCCAATCGCGAACCTCTGCGGCCAGCCTTTACATCGGGGTTCGTGACTATGTGAAGACTGTTCCAAACGTCTGTTCGCATAGAATGTTAGCCAGTATAAGGACACGAGCCGTGTGATCCCAATGGTCCAACAGTGAACGACTCCTGGGCCTACCAAGAACTTGCTATGCACATAGTTCCATGCTTTACGCGTCTGGATTTCGAAAACTCACCTTTTGCGTTGTATACCTCCCTGAATACCACACACGAAAACAAGTCGCGTCCACAAAAGAGAATCGTAAACGGGTCCCTGACAAATGGAGAGGAAGAAGTCGGATGCCCAACTCCGCAGTAGTTGCGTTGAACAGCAAGACAGCGGAAGGCTCGCCCTGGGGCTTGTTTAGGTGTGCACCAAGCGCGAGCATTCGTTGATGTTGTGCTGGAGAACTGTCGCTGAGCACCGGGGGATCGACCAGAAAATCTAAGAAACGAGTGAAAAGCCGGACGGTGACAAGGAAGTAACATGACCGGTCAACCACCTGCTACGTGGTCCTGGTTTTAGATGGCCCAGCGCACAAAGTCAAGGTAGAGGATGAGGGAAGTAATTGGCAAATCCAATACCGCGGTTTTTGCAGAAGTTGAGTTTGCCGCGCCATCTCATTCTCTCGGTCTTTCGTTCCTTGACATTCAACAGCACACGAGCGAGTTTGCACGCTGCTACTACGGGGGAGGCCACAATGGTACCCGTTTTCGGCGACGTAGCTTGCCTGAGCACTAACTCTGCTGATATTGGCTGTGTCGATTCTCCGACTGATTTACAGATGCCCTCGCCCCCGTAATGCGCAACCTCCAGCCTTTGAAACCGCAAGGAAACGAGGAAGATAAACGTCTGAAATTATGTACAATACAAGCTACGTATTACAGTTCCCAACCTCTACCGTGTTGTCAAAACACTCTTTGCAGCTTTCCGGCTCGTTGCGAGGCGTCAGAAGTTGTAGGTCGTTTGTGGCCTACAGATGTTGACGACTCCAGGAGGAACTCCAACATCTCTATATCATGCTCAGGGCGGATCCAGTGCCCGCCAATGGCGCCTTCTGGGCGACTGACACCATCTCTGTTCAGGTCCGCGGGATATTTCACTGATCCATTCTTCTCAGACCAGTCCCAATCAACGATCATGAATCTATGCGGGTTTTGTGTGTCGACCAGGATATTTGTATCTCGAAGGTCGCCATGTACGAAGCCGTTAGTGTGGAGCTCAAGAATGGTGGACTGGATTTTGCTAACGAGCACCTCTTTCGAAAAGTCTGCAGGGAAGCGATACCGGTGGAGTTCAACAAAGTTAGAGCTCAACCGTTCCATCACGACCATGTGCCAGCCACCCGGAATATGTTGATGTCCCAAAAGGAGTGGTGCGTGACCCTTTGCACCACAGGATTCATGGGCTTCTTTTGAGTACGAACGGGTGAATTTGATGCAAATTTCCAGGTCTTTGTCGTCTGACAAGCTTCTGGTGTACATGACGTGCTTCGTCCATTGGTTCTCGTACACGAAATCTTGCTTCCGTTTGTCAGGTGTCGCAATAGGATAAGGTGTCGCGAAAGGATAGGATTCTGGGAGAGAGTAAGATGTGGGATAGGGATATATGTACATAGAAGGTGAAACTGGGAGGGGAGTTGTGAGTAAGAAGCTAACACGCGTAACACCTTCTTCATGGCAAATAGATGGTGCACCACTAAAAGTGAATAGTCTGTTTGTGGGATGATAGTCCAAGTACAAGGACCCAATGGTTTCAATTGTTGGGTGCACATTCCAGGCTGCCACTGTGAAAGTGAGATGAGAACCTAGTATAGACATCTGTAAGTGAAGACCTATTTAACAAATAGTCGAAAACCGACTGTATGCAAGCACTAAAAGGCATGGCAAGGTCGAAGTTGTTTTGCCAATGAATTTACAATTGGATTCTTCATAGTAATGAGCTGCTTGAATGAGTGGATCAGAATGTCTGGTTCCGATTTCATTCTTCACTTCCAATATCACATATTGATGACCATCAGCCATTATGTCTCCATCAGTCTGGTATGAATGACCCTCAGACACAAAAGTTTGAGTGAAGTAAATATGGTTGGCTTCAAAGACATGTTGAATGGCAATTGCCTAGTCTTTCTTGTCTTCATAAATCTTGCACATTGTCTTGCATAGCATTCATGCAAGTAAGATGTCTGCATGAGTTATCTCAGGCTCCAACTCCCTGGAGTCTGGTGGCTTGCAGTTGTCAATGAACTTCCCAAATACCAGATGGAAGAGAGTGGTGGGTAGCAGTGGAGTAGCATGACCTGGGCCATGCATACAATCTAGGGGAATCTCAGAGTTGTATTGGTGAGCATGAAAGTTGCACACACCAGCAGATGTTGAAGGTGATGTCAATGGGACACTTGCAAGAAGGTTCTTTCTTTGTGTTATGATGTCTTGCACTGGGCTCACCAAGGGTATACCTGCATTGTGATGATGAGTTGAATCATACAAATAAGTCCTACTTATGAGCGTACCAGGTGGGTCCACAGCAATGATGATGTGAACATATCCCTGCATTTGCATAGGAAATCCAAAGAAATTTGCAATGTGTTGTTCAGGGGATTCCACTTCCTTGATGCTAATCCCAAGCTTGCCAAATTCTTCTTGGAGCCTAGCATCATCTAAGGGAACACAGATGTGTTGGAATTATTCCATATTTGGTATTTAGTGATTACATAAGCTATAATTACATCGCACCATAGTACCTTTAGTTCTACTTAGTGACTTACTGAGTATTCTACAGGTTATTTTGAGCCCTATTCCACAGGTTATGAGCCCCGCCTACAGGCAATAAACCCTGCCTGAAGCTCCTCAGCAGCTTAACAGCTCACTCACCCAGACTCGCAAAAATGCCCTACTACGAAGTCGAACTCGAAGATGGGATGAGACTCCAGGTCTCCGAGTCGAGTCTCAATG
>JBBPMA010000342.1:0-28235 GCA_038090075.1 Xanthoconium purpureum | reverse complement strand
CCCAACCACTCATGTCCCACTCCCACTGTGTCCTTTCAATCCCGATTGCCCATGTCCCACCTCCACCACGTCAATTCGAGCTGACTGCTCATCCTCCACCTCAACCATCTCAATTTAGGTGCAAACGCAAGCACCGGTGTTCATTAGATGTAGTGTTCCCTGATGGATGGGATGTCATTGTCGAGTAGTACATATATATATAATTTGCATTGCTACTGTACATATGACCTGGAACCCATGGGTCAACCCACGAAAACAGGTACCCACAGGTCATGGGTATGGGTTAGATGTGGGTATGGGTACAGGTTGAGAATTTGATACCCATGGGTTACCCATGTCTTTCCCTACCGCCGGTACGATAATTGTGAGTAGCCTTTGCTCCTAGTGAACGGGTCCCAGCCTCACTGGGCACATCGCCAAAGCTCCTAGTCCTAGGGCACACAGCTCATCTGCACCCTGTTCAGGTTAGGATCTAGCATCGAGTCGGAAACCCTACGGGTTTCACCTGACTGTACAAACTCACATATCTTCACACACTTGATAGTTTTCTTTCTCTTCTCGTCGTTCTGTTTCCTCACCACACCATGCATGTATCTACTCGTATTACAATCACACTTCTTGGCAGTCATATGAGCGAGCATTATCACGCAGATCCTACTCTCTCAGTCCTCCCTCGAACCCCCCTCTCACGTGGAATTCGAGGACCTTTGTCGTGTGCATCACATGACCCTGTGTGGACGACCAAAAACCTGCCTTCCCACACACCTACCGAATCTAAGACCTAGATTCGAGCACACTCGCGTCATCTCATCACATCGCTAGATAGTTCCCACTTTCTCAGTAGCACATTCGTTTATAGCTTTCAACCAAAACTACAAACCTCACCCTCATCTCACCACCTTCCCGAAGAGTGATCAATCTGACGAAGGCAGTAATGGCTTCCATTGAAATGGCTTGCAAGGGAGTCGTACAGCAATGGCATTTTGGCATGTCTTCCTGGGAACTTTCTTCCTGAAGGAGGTAACGGCATCGATTTGTTGTGCCGACTATGCCATGCCATGGACACCGCGACCAAGTAATACAAGTCCAGGGGCGCCAGTTCTCTGACCGTGAGTTCCCTGAGCCAGCTGCTAGATCGCCAACTGACCTATTCTCCACATCCGCGACAGCACACCATTGCGACCAACTAGCGTTTTCCAGACCCCAGCCCCATGCAAAAACAAGGGCGAGAGGAAACCTCCAGACCAGGGGCCCAGCCACAAGACGACCCTTCTTGCTCAGACCTTGTATTGCATGTAGATGAGAATGGAGAAATGATTATTACCGGTGCGGGCACGTTTCTCTACAGTTTGCAAACATTGCTAATAACAGTGTAGGTATTCGAGTCACAAACCTCGCTCTGGCCCTTAGACGCGTCCCCGCTGGCTTCTATACAGTGGTAAATCACAGTGATCGCGAATGGAGGACCGAAAATAAGCCTTCGTCCGTTAATCACGATGTCGTCGAATGGACTGAGCCGATCCCAATGTAAGATCCCCATTCTCCAGCTGAAACTTGCCCTGACTGAGTTGCAGCCCGCCATCCTCGTCGGCCACCGTTCTTCTCGAGATCTATGCGTCGTTTGAATTCCAACCCATGTTGGGTGCTGGGGAGCGGCTGTGGGGGTTGACAGTTGTCGTGGTACAACTCCTGGACCGCAGTGCAATGGGTATCCGTGAGTGGCACCGAGTTTTGCACACGAAGCCCTGGCCGCTCACACCCTAGCAGCGTTTATCCTCTCTCCAAAGGATGAGGATGTTGTACTCCCGAGTCCATCCATTCTCGTAACTGTCGAACGGCAGAAGTGCCAAGGTGGCGATCTATCAGCATCAAGAGTCCTTAGCCCTCATTCCGTAAGCACGCGGCTTTTCCTGGTACAACCCTTATTAACCAGCATACGCTCGTAGCCGACCACAGATACTCTGGGCGAGCTAGTAGACGCAACAAACGAAGGCCACCGCGCTCTATCACAGTACCGAAAACAAGGCGAAAGGGAGGATCTGGAGCGTTCGGTCGAACAGTTTCAGCGGGCACTCAGGCTTTGTCCGCTGAACCATCCTTGTCGCGCTGCAGCGCAGTCAAACTTGGCAATGGGGCAACTCGTCCTCTGTCAGGTGGACCAAAGTACTCAGCTCCCTCTTTTCTTGTACCTTAGTGCACTCGGTGCTCGCCCTGTCGGCCACGTCGATCGGCCTTCCACGTTAATTCAGTTGGCCGGAGTCCACTTCGCGCGATTTGACCGGTCCAAGGAAGAAGTTGAGGGGGCACGGGCTGAGGCTTTGTTGCGGGAGGCAATGAAGCTCAGCCCTGGAGAGAGTCATGAAAACCGGGTTGCGATGTTCATGCTCCGACTGTACGGGGGACGTATAGTGGACTCTGTGCAGCAGGATTGCCAATTGTCTTCGAAACAAGATACGACTGCATGTTCAACGGACGAGGACTTACATGTTTCAAGCGCACGTTTGTTGCGGCGCTTCGAACAATTCGGAGATCTAGCAGACTTGGAAGAGGTGATCAGGCTCTCGCGAGAACTAGTCAAGTCCACTGTGATTTGGGATGACCGGCACCGCATTGGATTAGGGGGTCTCGGAATTGCGTTGAAGCATCGTTTCGACCACCTCGGGGAGCTGAGAGACCTCGAGGAGGCAATTTCGGTACAAAAGGACGCTGTGGACCTCACTCCGAATGATCACCCTGATAAACCCACCACGCTAAACTACCTCGGCAACTCCCTCAAAAGGCGTTTCCTGCGCTTCGGCCAGTTGGACGACTTAGAGGATGCAATCTCAATACAGACATTTGCTGTTGACCTCACCCCATGTGGTCACCCTAGCAAGCCCAGCCGTCTCAACAACCTCGGCAACTCCATTCTCACTCGGTTCGAGCGCCTCGGGCAGCTGACTGACCTTGAGAATGCAATTTCCAGGCAAAGGGAAGCCGTTGACCTCATGCCTCATGGTCACCCCCATAAGCCCCCCGTTCTTAATAATCTCGGCAATTCCCTCAAAACTCGTTTCCTGCGCCTCGTCCAGCTGAGGGACCTCGAGGAGGCAATTTCTGCGCAGAGAGATGCTGTTGATTTCGCGCCTGATGGTCACCCTCAGAAGTCCGGGTATCTCAACAACCTCGGTGCCTCCTTCAGAACTCGTTTCAATCACCTCGGTCAGTTAAGTGATCTCGAGGAAGCAATCTCGAGACAGAGGGATGCTGTTGGCCTCGTGCCTGATGGTCACCCAGACAATCCTGTCATTCTTAACCATCTTGGCAACTCATTCCTCGCTCGTTTCTTGCGCCTCGACCAGCTGAGTGACTTGGAGCATGCGATTTTGACGCTGAGGGATGCTGTTGATCTCACTCCTCCTGATCACCCTGACATGCCCGTCCATCTCAACAATCTCGGCATTTCCTTCTTCACCCGTTTCGAGCGCCTCGGTCAAGTGAACGACCTCGAGGACGCAATTTCAGGGCTGAGAAAAGCTGTTGACCTCATTCCTCACGATCATCCTAACAAGCCCATCTATCTCGACAATCTCGGTAACTCCCTCGAAACTCGCTTCGATCGCCTCGGGCAACTAAGTGACCTGGAGGGTGCAATCTCGACGCTGAGGGATGCTGTTGCCCTCACTCCTTCCGGTCACCCTAACAGGCCCGCTATTCTTACCAATTTTGGCAACTCACTCCTCACTCGTTTCGGGCGCCTCGGGCAGTCGGGTGACCTGGAAGACGCAATTTCGAGTCACAGGAATGCTGTTGACCTCATTCCTCGCAGTAATCTTGACAAACCCACCGGTCTCAACAACCTTGGAAACTCTCTCCTCACTCGTTTCGAGTGCTTTGGCGAGCCAAGTGACCTCGAGGAAGCAGTTTCGATGTATAGAAATGCCGTTGACCTCACTCCGAATGGTCACCCTGACAAGCCCGCTCGTCTCCGCAACCTTGGTTCCTCCCTCCGAGTTCGTTTCGAGCACCTTGGCCAGCTAAGTGACCTCGAGGAAGCAATTTCGAGACACATGTGCGCTGTTGACTCTACTCCTCCCGGTCACCCCGACAAACCCGTCTGCCTCGACAACCTCGGCAGGTCGTTGCTTGCTCGTTACAATCGGCTTGGTCAATTGGATGATCTAGTGGGATCAATTTCAAGGCATAGAGATGCCGTTGATCTCACTCCCCATGATCATCCTCATCAGTCCATTTACCTCATCAGTCTCGGGGACTCCCTTATAGCTCGTTTTGAGCACCTCGACCAGCCAAGTGATCTCGAGGAGGCAATTTCCCTGTATTTGCATGCTTCGTGCAACTATTTTGGTCTACTCACAGTTCGATTTAACGCATCGCAGAAATGGGTTTCATCTGCCCGCCGTATACGCCATCACACGCTCCTCCATGCATATTCTGTGGCCATCAACCTCCTTCCTCAACTTGCATGGAGTGGTCTTTCTCTCGCACGCCGTTACTCTGAACTCGTGCAAGGTGCTGGCGTAGTTCGGGAGGCTGCAGCTCTAGCCCTGGAGTCTGGACTCCCGGAAACCGCTGTGGAGTGGCTCGAGCAAGGACGCTCGATCGTTTGGGGAGGGTTGTTTCAGCTTCGCAGTTCTTATGAGGAGTTGTCGTCTGCCCACCCAGAGCATGCTCATCGACTTCGGGAACTGTCTGTTGCATTGGACCATGCTAGTGCTGCTCACGAAAGGACTTTGTCTGCACTCTCTGAACAGACTAGAAGCACGACGACATCCTTGCAAGAAGAGGCTGACAGGCATCGTACGCTCGCGATCGAGCGAGACAAACTGCTCCAGGAAATCCGGAGATTTCCAGACTTCGAGCGATTCCTCCTGCAGAAACAATTCTTTCAGCTTCGTGCTTCAGCTCGCTCTGGACCGGTGGTCATACTTAACGCCGCAAAGAGCCGCTGCGACGCGTTGATGGTTCTGGCTGACGTGGACCATGTCATCCATATCCCACTCCCCAACATCACTTTCGAGCGGTCTCTCAATCTCCAGAACACCCTGAATGGTTTCCTTCGCAATGCGAGGGAGGGGTGGCCTGAACCATTGGATGGCGTCAGCTGGGAATCGTTTTTATCCCCGCTATGGAAATGTGTAGTCAAACCGGTTCTGGATACTCTTGCTTTCTCGGTACGTGGTGCCGTTCCATTTGAATTTACCGTTAATCCGGTTCGCTGAGCAGACACCTGGGGAGCTATGTCGCATCTTTTGGTGTCCAACGGGCCCATTCGTGTTTCTCCCTATTCATGCAGCGGGTCTCTACGACACCACGTCCTCACAATCTGGGGACAAAGCATACGATTTTGTTGTTTCGTCATACACCCCTTCTCTCAGCATCCTTGCACCGCCGCCCAAACCCAGCCCCTCACCTAGGGGTGAACTTCGTCTCCTTACTGTCCGTCAACCAGCCTCAGACGGCCTAACACCACTTCGAGGCGTGGTCACCGAGTTGGCATATATGAAGGAAGTAGTCCAGGATTCACTTACAACAAGCATCACCCTCCTGGAATCCTCCGTCGGAACTGTCGAGGAAGTACTTGAATTGATGAAGAGGGCCGACTGGGTCCATTTTGCCTGCCACGGGATCCAAGACGCCACGAATCCGACGAATAGCGGACTCTGTCTTGCCAATGAACGTCGCCTGAAGGTATCTGATATCATCACTTTGTCGCGTTCTCGCGGTGGCCTTGCCTTTCTTTCTGCGTGTCAGACAGCAACAGGTGACAAGGTTCTTTCTGACGAGGCCATTCATATCGCGGCAGGAATGTTGTTTGCGGGTTATGGAGGAGTCATTGGGACGATGTGGTCGATCAGCGATAGGCTTGCGCCTGATGTGGCGAGGGACGTATACGAAGAGCTGCTCCGGGATGGAAAACGGCCAGATTACCGAGATGCTGCGTGGGCGCTGCACGAAGCCATGAGGGGTGCTCGCGATCGCGGCGAGTCGTTCTTTGACTGGGTTCCATTCATACACGTAGGTCTTTAACTTGTTGGTGAAACATCTATGGTTGTGGTATTGCAGCATGCCTCGTCATCTATATACTTCCGAACATACGAATCAAGTGATGCTAATCACCCCCGCAAACGCGAAGATCGAGTGCAACTCTTTGCCAGTGCGTGCTCGCATTCATCGCCCTAAAAGAAGACCATGGAGTCAGCCAGGTTGCAGTGAGTTCTAGGTGTGACTCTGGTTCGCTGGGGCGTCTGGTATACTGGGCTACAAGCATATTAAGGGTGGAGTGCGATGGAGCAAAGCACGGATAGATTGATTTTTCACATAGAATTATATTTTGGCGACCGTACGGTGAGAAAGACGTATGAATTCACAACCACACCCTTCAGGGAGGAGGACTTCCTTGTACAGCAGGAAACCTCTCTGGATGGATCGTGGGAAAATGTAACCAGCCCAGTTCCCTGCGACGGGGGCTTCATGTGTCGACGTGCATCTTTGCCCTTTGTGTTTTGATCATTCCTTTTTACTCCCATTTTCACATGTTCCCCTCCTCCGTAAGCTATGATGGTCAACTAGGTGGGCCTGGTTTATATGAGTCGTCATTCGATGCTCGAGTATGTCGGCTCTTTTTTGATTGCTGATGAGACTATGAGATAGGATATGACTGTCACCATCTAAGAGTGGCCTCATGATGGTGACGACGTGATGTCGTTCACCTGGCATTACACATACGATTCTACAGGAAGTTAATGGATGCACATTGCGCAAACAACTTTGCCTCTGCGCCATGATGCATGACATGCCACTGCCAAGCGACGGAGTCGACGCAATGCACGGCGTCGACTGTGAAATCTGGAAAGGGTGCTCATATGAAGCAGTTAGCCGAGCGTGTGCAGGTAGGTCGTCATCAACGTCGACGTCAGACTTGGACAAGGATCGAGGGAAAGCGTCTTCCTTTTACACGTTTCTCCCGATCCTGATGGTCTCTCGCATGTACCCGTCTCACGTTCTACATACATGGGCGCGATCACGCATCTTGTCACTGTGCATGATATGACATTATCGCTTTTTCCCGTCTCTAGTCGCCGTCCAAACCATGACAGGCGCCCTCGGAGCACAGCCTAGTACTGTCACGTCAACGTTGTCCTTGGCACCGGTTCTCAGTCGAAGGCATTGGCGATTGGACATTTTAAAACGGCGTCCACATCTCTAGTCCGGCGTGCACGCGGACCGTCCCTGCACGCCGTTGTAATGTCCATGTGATGGCGCAGCGCCAGCTATCTCTCGGGGACTTGGATTCGGGGAGTCAAAACGCCAAGTGGGTCGTGCATCGTCACACTATCTCGCGTATGGTACTCCAATGCCTTTGGTCACACTTGGATTCAGATCGCAGCGTACTAGTCGTGGATTCTCGTCGTAATTCGCAAGAGGCTCACGGTGAGAGGCATCACACACGCACAATGACACGCGTCGCGATCGCGATCTTGATCACAATAAGACGTTCATAGCAGTCGAAGTCCGACGAGTGGGTACTGGCGATACATATACAAATTACGTCCTAGGTCCTAGGACGCCGCGCTGATGGACGTGAGGTGGGTGATGCGTTGGTTCATGAGTGATATAATATATGGCATATGAACTCGAAGTGAAAGGTGGCCAGGTGCGTCTGCGTCAGGGTTTTGGATGCGCAGCGTCCAGAATGGACGGCGAGGACGTCCCCTGTTCCAGCTGACGGGGGTAGGATAGTCTCCCGTTGCAACAGATGGACAATTCGGATTCGCGATTCGCATGGGGAGCGGACTTGACGGTCAATTCCTCGCCAGCTTTGTCCTTGTCCACGTCTTTCTCACGCGTAATGATACCACTTTCAGGACGGACACGTTCGTCATGGATCGGAGGTGCGTGCGCATGCCGTCGACGATCGTGATGAACTCGTGAAGAGGGGCATCACATCAGGGTCGAAATCGCATTGTCGCAGGGACTGTCCGAGTCTCGCGCGAACAGGTAGTTCCCTGTCGACTTGGAGGTCGTGCACAGTGCTGTATGCGTAGTGTTGATGCTCCAATGGGTTGTAGAGATACCATGCTCATGAGCGGTCCGTCCGTACTCGCTGCTAGCTGACACTATACAGCAGAGCGGACGGCGGACCATGGCGATGGCGATGGCGAATCGTGATATGCTCGTCCTTGGGCTCTAGATTCGCATCTCACAGCAGAGGGGGGAAAGCGCCAACTAGCGTAAACGACACGACATGCACTCGATCACCGATTGACTCGGAGGTGTGGTGTGGTTGTCGTCTCATCTTGTGGTGCCGAAGGTACTTACATAGTTGTCTCATGAAAGGGCGTCAGCTCAGGGTCCAAACCACACTGTCGCAGGCACCGTCCGAGTCTCGCACGAACCGTGACGGATGGACTCTTGTCCCCGTGTCCTTGACCACTCATGCGTAGCCCACAATCCCGCGCGACAGTGGGTTGTTGGTGCAGACGAACGTTCCATCCGACGAGAAGGCGGGTTGATGGCGAATCATGATATGGTTTTTGGATTCGCGATTCGCCCACTGGCGCGACGCGTCATTTCATCGCTGAATCGTGTAGCCCAGGCGTCGTTGGCGAGTGGGCATAATAGGACACGACACGGTCTTGATGGATCGAGACACGACGTGGTCTTATGAAGAGGGCTCCAAGGTCAGGGTCGATAACAGCACCGTGATTGCATCCAGAGCCGTCCAAATCTTGCGACGCGCCAACGCCAAACATGTGGTCGCTTGCTCTCGTTTACTTGTGTGCTGCGCCAATGGGTCTTTGACTATCGGCGTATGATTCCAAATCCCAATGGGTAGGACGACGTGATTGACTCGATGGAAGAGAACGGGAGTCGTGACGTCCTCTCGCGTTTGACTCTTCCGTACTTCCACTTCTGAATCTGGTGCATCTGATCGAACATTTGGTTACAGTGCGCGGGTCTAGACCAGGGGCGTGGTTGGTCGGCGACAAGGAGGGGCGGCGGTGTGATAAACATATGGATTAAATTTAGATTTTTTTGCAGGTAACCTTGTTACTATTACCACCGTATGACACTGACAGGTAACTTGGATTCGAACAAGTAATTATGTGACGAAGGGATGCCGATGAAGGCGCGGGTTTACATGATCCCTATGTGTCACTTGTTATCCGCGGCGTAACGACTTGGGACCTTTTTATGTTCCTTGAATTCCTTCTTCGTTATCGCCTTCGGTTCGAGCTGGTTTCGCCCGTCCTTTCAGCGAAGAAGACGGGATCCCCCGCGTTCGTCGGCATGAGCGAGGCTTTGAATTCAACGGAAAGAATCAAGGTTGGCGCAATCCTCTGATGTTCTCGAAGCGAGTTCAGATGCTCCACCTCTTCTCCTTCTTGATATGTATGCATATAGAGCAAGTTTCCATCTCCAACTTGAATTCGCTAATTAGGCACAGCAAGTAGGCTCCAACGGTGAGCCTGCAGACTTCGGAGTTCATACATCATCCATGTAAGTCATTGATGTCGGTCCACTCACACAAGTCACAAGCGCACAATCCATAGAAGGACGTTGGATGAATCGATGATCATTGAAATGATGGGTTCATAGCGGACAAGTGGCCAAGT
This sequence comes from Xanthoconium purpureum, assembly GCA_038090075.1. NCBI lineage: Eukaryota > Fungi > Basidiomycota > Agaricomycetes > Boletales > Boletaceae > Xanthoconium > Xanthoconium purpureum. Next base: position 18,618 of record JBBPMA010000342.1, on the reverse strand, counting down.
GGGTGCAACGACTGAGAGCTATCCGAACAGGTGTGCCCTATTAATCTGTGTGTGCGATACCGTGATCAGATTCACTGACTGTATCCCTTAGGCTGCACACAGAAAATACATCAGCCTGCTTTCTAGGGCGTCGATAAACAATACAATGCTATCAGCGACAGGACTTTGGAGTCTGCACAGGAATCCCACGATCGCAGAGCATCGCATTCGCCATCATCGTGGTGTGGCCAAGTTCCCATCATGAAGAAACACACGGTGTGTCGATGTGTCTGCGTTTCGTGACAACGCCACGTTACAGCTGTATAGCATGGAACAGACTCGTCCATAAGCCCAGATACCATGGCGGAGATGAGCCATATGGATCCAATGACATGCTATTCGAAGATGTATGCCCCTATTGATTTGCGTACGTGCCATAATATGAAGAGAATATTCCTGCACGGGTCATCTCGTAGCCCAGAAGGCACCTCGCTTCACGAGCGTAGAAACCTTGATAAGCGATATGATACCATCGATGATGGAACTCTCAACTCTGGCAGCATTGCATTCACCCGTCAGCGTGATGCGTCCAAGTTCCAGAGATGGGATGTGGAAACAAGGTATCGGTGCGTCTAAGTTTAATGATGACCCACGTGTAAGGCGGCATAGCCAACAGCAGGTATGTCCATAGCCACTTTCTTCCCTATTCAGTGTCTCGACGCGCATTTCAATGTGTAGATGCGCGCATATGCTAGTGTGCTTTTATTGTCCTGGCTGTCGTACATACCCTCAGCGATGGCACCAAGCCACAAACAGGAAAAGGGAAGCAGCATGTCAACATGGGGCAATGTCGTTGATCACCGCACGACAGCGCATCAACGCCCCCGCCTCGCACAGACGGGCGAGTACGGTGTTATGGCACCTTTCCGCCTCCTCCACAACACATGCAACACGTACGGTTGGGTCGAATCGCCGTTTTGAAAAGACGGAGCGCGATGGTGCGTATGATCACAGGACCCTCAGCCTCGCGGTATGGAGCCTCCACTTGTGGCTGAGCCAGAACTCGGTTGTTTGTCCAGGTCAGTGCCAGGCTGCAGAGCCCCCGATGACGATGGTAAGGAAGATGTTGTAGCACGATACATTGAAGCAATGTCACAGTATGGCGTATCGGTCCATCGATCATACCATCACGGGCGATGCTGTACAGCCCTGGGGTTCTTATCTGCTCTTTTCCGCTCCGACAGGGGTATGCGAGTGTTCATTGATCGCGTTGACGGGTTTACGGTGCACGTGTCCGTCGTCCGACCGTCCTTGTGTCCGTTGGACCCTGGTGCTCCTCCACCGGGGTGGAACGAACCTGTGCAAACGTCGAGGCCGATTCAAATTTTGACCTCGGACGTGAACGGACGTGGTAACCGAGGAACGGCGTGTACCTAGTACGCGCACGTTGGGCACCGATCGATGGAGTCAAAACCGCTTCGAGCAGGTTGAAAGGGAGGACCCTGAGCGATATGGATATGTGCGAGAGCGGCCTCGTGTTTCCCCGATCAAGCACGTGTCATCCCGAGTCGCCATTGGTATCCCGTACGTCGATCCGCTGTCGCCATATCGGTCAAGGCCGTTCCTTGCATGGAACGGCGAGGCGGAGGGACGAAAATCCACCTCGGGATGGATCGAAACCATCCAAAGCTTGCCGTCAACCGGTGTCATTGCTGTCACGGTGCATACCGGCGTCGATGATCCGTCGAGATCCGGTCTATTCAATATCATGGTGAAACGAACGGAGCGGCTGTGGGGGCAGGTACCCACACACCGGAGTCTTTCGCTCGTCGTCGGTTGTATCAGATAGACTCCAAGTACATAGTGTGATCGTGGCATGGATCCGTTCAGAGTTGCTACTGTGTATGGCTGTCCGTGTCATCCAGGGGTGCCGACATGAGGAACTCGCGAACGGGGTTTCCCGATGCCGATGGTGTCGAGCTGGCTTTTTTTTTCTCTTCGCTATGCACTGCACGTAACAACGGCCAGCACGTTCGTCATCTAGCCGAGTGGACGCACGTGACGAGATATGTTCACTTTTTTTTGTCCGGGTTATCTTCGAAACGGGGGTTCATAAAGTCCATTGACAGCCTGAGCTTGATTGAGCTTGATTGGCCGGCCTCGTGAGAGGACGTCAACCGTCAACCTCTGACGTCGCTTACTGACGCCTGATACGGATGAGCGACTACCCCGCTACGTTTGTGTGACATGCGTTTGGGGTAATTTGCAAACTGTAAATGATGGGTCCGTCGTTGACCTCTGAGACGTAACGGGGGAACGGCGATAGATGGGTTCATACCCATCTCATCGCGCGCGCGCGCAAGAAGTGTGGGATTCGTGTTTCAAGTTGTTGATTCCGATAAGGCGTTGGTTTCAAACATACAGGGCCAACCGGGTGCCAAAGCCCTCATTTTTTTTTCGCATGGCCGGAAGCGAACGGAGGCACTGTGAGCAACGGAAGCTAAAAACAGCGCCACCGGATTTGTTTAGCCGGGTGTTTTCTGAAATACCCGAAGAACGAAGACATCGCTTAGATGTGCATGGGCCAAGGTCGCTGACTCGCGAAAGAGTGGTTGAGAGCTGCCGCTCGCCTCAACTGCCTGATCGTGACCGCTTGGGAAGTTTAATTAGTGGCACGTTTCTGACATGGCCATGTTGCGGTCGGACTTTATGGCGGGGGAGTGACGAAATCGACCGGACGGGGGCAAGAAAAAAATATGTGTAAAAAAGGAAACCAGGGCGGGAGCTTTTTTGTTCGTCTTATCTTATCAGCCGGGACCAATGTGGCACGGACACGTATCTGATTGCGTGTACGTCCGTGGGGGCGATAGAGCGGCGACGAACAAAAGGTACATAAATGTGCTGATGTGAGAGCGTGGACATTGCGACCGCACCGGTTTTGGCGCGGACAATGGTCCAAACATAGGTGTGATGATGTGAGCCGCGGGTTGCGACGGGCATGGGGAGCCCCGAAGGACGAGACACGTTCCACGTCGGGAGATTCGGACACTCTCATGATCACGTACAGCCCGTGAGGGCGGTGATGTGATGGGCTGGGTGGTGAGTGTATAGGATGGATCACGAACTATGAAGGAAGCAGTGAAGGATCCATAGAGAGAAGAATGTCTGAGAACGGGACGGGAATCACCGACGGTCTAAAACCTTGTGCGCTAGAAAAGACACGACACAAAGATAAGGTGGAGCCTGCGCGAAACTGAGCGTACAAGAGAGCGATGGGAAGGCGCGAGATGACGGCGGTGTGAGATAAGATTGACCCTGGGATGCGGCGCCACAAAACAAACAAGCACAAATAGTGATGTATGTAATATGGACGCAGATTTCCGAGATTGTCGCGCCCATTTAGCGGTAAATTTTCACCGTAGATGAAGATAGAGAAATGCATGAGCGAGCTGGATAGCATGGTTGATTTTAATTTTTAAGGCGAATAGTAGAGATGAGGAATGATGGCAGAGACGGACACAGATAAGGGGATAATTGAAATTGTGATTTTGAAACTGAAGTAATCTGATTGGCCAGATTTTAGTTATCTATTAGTTTATCGGTTCCCGTCGACACAAATCATAAACGCTCCGCGCGCTCTTTCTGTCCCCGTCTCTCCTCGTCCTTTCCCCGCTCTCCATCTCCATCTCCACATCCTCCCCTCTTCGTTCCTCCCACTCTCGCTGTCCGTACAGTTCTATATCTTGATCTAGCCCTTGCACTGACTCCCATCTAGTCCAACAATCATACTCAAAATTTCTGTTTAATCGTATCTCTAGATATACCTTCTTGCAAAAATGTCCCCAATCGTAATGGAACCCCCCGCTCTCAACATGCACCATCTCTCCCGTCTACAACAGCAGCTCGTCTCCACCACCACTCCAGACCACCATACCTCCACCTCCCCCGCCATTGCAGATGCCGCGCACGCCCTCCAACAGCGCATCAGCTCCGGCGAGTTCACCACCTATGAGCAGCTCCTCCAACAGCAAAAGGATCGCGTCCAGCAGCCCAATGCAGCCAGCACCCCCGTCGTGCAGCAGCAGCAGCAGCATTCCTCGCAACAGTCGGATCAACCACAGACAAAACCTGCAGAGCAAGTCGCCGTGCCCCCGCCAACACAGCCTCAGCCTCAGCAGCAGCAGGCTCAGCAGGCTCCACAACAGCAGCGTACCGGCTGTACAAATTGTGGGACCTTTGACACGCCTCTCTGGCGACGCGACACCCAGGGCAAGACCATCTGCAATGCTTGTGGTGAGTCGATGCCATCCTTTTCATCTCATCTCTTTCATTCCTCGTCACGTGTCAACGCGTGGCACGGGTTGGGTCGCGGGCGCCCGTTTCGTCCTGGCACGTTACATGCTAGCCGGTCGATGTATATCGTCACGCTGCGTTGCGGCTACATCTACGCCGCGTGTTCTCGGCATGTACAGTCGGACTTGATCGCGATTGGCCCACATTTTTTCCTACGCTGTTGTCTACCTACCGTCTTGTCAGAGTGTGCTGATTGAAATGTGTACGACTCGTGCCGTTTTTCGTTGTTTATCGTCTAGGTCTCTACCTCAAATCACGCAAGGTCGCCCGTCCCACTTCCTTGGCCCGCACTCCAACGCCTTCCACTACCTCTGCCCCCGCGCAACCCTCGTCTCAGGCCACCAGCGCTGGCGGGGAATCCGACATGTCGAATCCAAATCTGGCATCTGTAACTCCGGCAGCGTCATCTTCCCAAAATCAGCACTCGAAAACTACGGATGCTCCCTCTTCCTCTGCACAGACAGAGGGCTCTGCTCAGCAAAAGTCTACGTCGTCCACCAAGCCTGCTTCTGCCACAGGTGCTCACACCAATCCTGGTGGTGGCACGTGCCCTGGGGATGGACGGTGCGATGGCACGGGGGGATCCAGCGCATGCGCTGGTTGCCCAACGCTAAACAACGCCGTTGCAGCGTCTGGTAGGCTCGATGCCGAACCTGCAACCACCGATGAGACTGCGGCTGTCGCCACGCAGGCAGCCTCGCCCGCTGTCGACACTTCCTCGCCCGCCGCAGAGGCCGACAGCCCCGCACCCACCAAGAAGGCCAAGTCAGCAGTCGGAGCACTGAGCTGCGCAAACTGTGGTACCAGCACCACTCCGCTTTGGAGGAGGGACGATGTGGGTAACAACATCTGCAATGCATGCGGTGCGTTTCTATCTCATTTCACGTCTGCTGTGTTTGAGGGGCGTGTGTTCTTGCCGTCCTCGTTACTTCCCGGACGCGGGTTATTTTTCGTAACACGGACGACATGGTGCACGTTGATCCCATCCGGGATGCGCGCATGTCTGTCGCTTCAAGTATCGGGACATTTGATGTCATCTCATTCTCCTTATCTTATCTATTGTGTTTTGTGGGACCCTCTTCCCGATGCCTGGTCATTCGATTTTCAACCTTTTCAACTACGTCTCATCACAATCGTGCATCGCCGGCTGATTACATTCCTATCAATAGGTCTATACTTCAAGCTCCATGGAACTCATCGCCCCAACTCGATGAAGAAGACCGTCATCAAGCGACGGAAACGTGTTCCTGCCGCAGCTGGCATGTCTTCGGCACGTATAACAGATCATCAAGCGGCAGAAGCACTCGTCGGAATTGGCCAATCAGGTAGTCAACACGCGAACACGGGAGGGGAGGAGAGTGATAACGAGGTCGAAGAACCACAACCTCGGCGAAAACGTGCCCGAAGAGGGAAGAGCGATCGTGAGAAGGGACGTACGCGGGAGAAGGACGAAGATGAGGACATGGGTGACCCTGAGGACGAGTCGCCACGGGAGAGCGGCGGACGAGGACGGGGCAAGGGTGAGCGTGCATCCGCACGAAAAGCCTCTCGGGACTCTCACAGTTCTTTATGGGCTGAAGGTGTACTGAGCATGCATCATCAAATCGTGGAAGCTCTCGGAGACCGGAGTCACTCGCTTCCTCGCGTCATGCAACCAGGCCCCGAGTTGGATCGTTTCGCACACCACCTTGGACGTGTTCCCTCTGGTCATGGAGCGTTTATCGCGTCGCCTCACCCTGGGCTTGATCTACCCCCGTTGAACGCCGCATTAGGGGAACGATATGGGTACGGTCCACCTGGTCTTCTTGGTGCCCGTGATTTTGGCGGTGCACCGTCCAGCTATATGCGGTCCGGTTCTAATGCACCCAGCAGAACGCATTCTCCATTAAACCCTGGACTTGCTGCGGGCGTCGGCTATGCTCTACCTCCACCACATGGTGTGGGTCATGGGTATTATGGCCTCGGACATGGACACTCGCCACCCCCCCATGACGCCCTGAACGGAGTCTTGTCTGCGGTTGTTCCTACTGCGGGCGAGCTACGGCAGCATTACCTGGAGCTCCATGAGCAACGTAGGCGATTGGAGGAGATGATTGAGAAGACGGACAAGATGATGGCCGGCATCAAGCGCGGAATTGACGAGATGATGGGTGCGCCACAACCTACCCCGCAGCCGTCCCCACCGCAAGCACAGCCACAACACCAGGCTCAGACGTTGCCTCAGCCCGCACCTCCCCAACCTCCATCCCACGAGCAGCCCCTTCCCCAACCTCCTCAAACTGGATTGAATCCGACGACATCTCCGGTTCCTATTGCTCGAACGGGCGAGCGGGAACGAGGTCGCGAATCGATCTGGCCTGTCGAGTCCGCTCCGCCACCACGGGAATAGACGGACACGACGATGATACCACCACTCTTGCACCAAAATATGCCTTTTTTTGCTTTCGTCTATGCTATCGAACACTCGCTCCATGATCTTGTCAAAGCCCCACTTGCATTCTCGTCGCCTGTTCAGGCACGCTGGTTAGCATCTTGGTTCCTACTCCCAGCGGGACATTAACATTATGCTGAGCGGCCCCATCTATCATACATGTCATTGCTTGGCTACTATCTATGATTTCTTTTTTACAGACCATGCTTTCATGTGCATATAGGCTCCGTTGTCGTCGTTTGGTCATCATTTATTCGCTTCTGTTTTTTCTCTAGTCTAGGTTCATTTTGTTCTCGGCTTCATGCCTCACCCTTTTGACATTTCGTCACCTTGTCTTACTTTTCTCCGGCGTGTGGTCCTATCATTTTTTACGAAAAGCACTTTATAGTCGTACCTTTTGTCCTGGCATTTGTTTCGTATATAATATCTAAAGCTATTTTCGATTTGTCTCTCAAGAGTAGTGTAGATGCGTCATGCTCCCTTTCGTTCTTTCGGCCGTTGCGTCCCTTGGGGATGTGTGGCATTGCAGAGTCTCTCACATACATTATAGTCGTCGTTTATACACATCTTTTTTTTTCTGGTAGTGGTCTTTTGGTGTGCGAAGAAAGGAAACAAATGAGTGGCCAAATTTGGAGTGAGATGAGGGTCGCATGACCCCGAATGCCGGGCAAGGACGGTGGCGCGTACGGTATCCGACTTGTGTCGTCGCACGGACAAGGAAAGAGGACGACTGAACGGGTCAAAACGGGCGAGCTGCATGGCCTCCAAACGTCAACGAGGAGCACGCAAGTAGGATTCTACTAAGAAGTTGGTGGTGGCTTGTACGGGTACGATGCTGCCATATATATAACTTTGAGCAACCGCTGCGTGTCATGTAGCTGTAGTTGTGCCGTATGTGGATCGGAACTTGAAGAGCTCCACGGAAGGACGAGGCAGGCTGTCGCGCGCGTCGTCAACCATCCTGGCAAAGGGCCAAAGAGGGAACGGAATATGGTATGATATGGTGCGGTGTACAGGTGGATGCACGAGGCACGTCGTTTACTCCGCATCGTACCACCATACCACTGTACGCACGTCCGAGTACGAGTCCGCGGAGGACGCTTAACACTTCGGCATCGTGATGTGCGCGGAAAGAAAGAAAAGGGGAAGGGGGAATGGAGGGTGGAGGGTGGAGGTACGCAGGCCTGGGTTATTAGCACTCAGGCTGCCTGTGGGTGGGTGAGTGTCAGTGGATGTCCGGCTTAGGGTGACGGCCTCGCAGAGAGGTTTCAGAACCCACGTGGGCTGGGCTGTTGAAGCGAGGGCACGGGGTCGGGTTGTCCTGCCGTCTGGGAGCACAATAAGAGGAGGTGAAAGGTGAAACGCACAGACGTGAGTCAGAAATCAGAACACGGGGACCGGCTTGTACGCCTGCATGGTCACTTTAAGCTGGTTGGGAATGAAAGGCCATTCCAGGCTTTCGCAAAGGGATGGCCACCATCGCTCCTCGACCTCTACTTGAGTGACGGGGACCGTGGATGGAATTTATAATCACATCTCGTCGTTCGTGTGGGCCTATTCAAGGCGTACGGTCCGATTCAGCCCTAGATTAAGAGCTATGACACACGTGGCAAAAACGGTGCTCGGTAATGGCATGTTTGTGTCCTGCGCATGCCTCGTCTGGTGGATAAGTAGCTGATTTCGTTACTCTGAGTCGCTTGGGTTATTGACGTCGAGAGAGCAGGTTGGCCGGTTACCTGAAGCCTTGCAAGGATTCTCGGCCACTGTCGTGACTCAAGTGGATGGCCCGGCCCGACCGGGAATTGGATCGCGCGGGCCAAGCTGGCAAGGTTCCTGCAGACCTGTCCTTCTTGTTGGTTTTAACTTTGGCCGTCAGATTGATCAGTTGATGACGTACATCGTTGTGAATATATAGACCCCATAAGGGATCGTCTATTCAGAGGCGCAATTCGCCGTGCACGACGACACAACTTCAAGTTGACCACAGGGGTCTGACCATGTGGGGCACGGGCCTGGGTCTGGTCGTCATACATCATGCCCGACCTTGTCAGATGAGGGGAAGCGGCGTTGAGTGCAAGTTCTCACATCGAGAATGCTTTCGGATTCTAGACGTCGCGAGAGTAAAGGCAAAATTTGCTGGCATTCCGGAACAACTGAAGTGGGTCTAGTTGGCCGTTACTCCATGCGGACGCTCGGGAACCGCATCTGCGTGATCTGCGCGAGCAACGTTTCTCCTGACCCGTTGTTCTAGCCATTGTATGTGATCAACAATCTGTGTCGACTGTACGAGTTACCTTTCCGGGCATGAAATGAACTTCATTGCGAAAATTTGATGTTACGCTGAACTTGCGACCGAAAGAGGTGGCATGAAGTACACATCATGGTGTAGATACTCCACTCACCCTGGAACGATTGATGATGAAGATGTACTAGCGAAGTCCATTTATTTTCTCAGCTAGCCCTTATGGTATTTGTCCCTGAACCATGTTTTATGAACGAACTGGTCAACGGGAGTTCCTCGACATAATAGATGTTCATATCTAACCAATTGCGCAGCAGTCAATGTTATGAGTTATTCAGCCATGAGAAGCAACGTTATGCTTACGGTGTGGTTAGTCGTCACAAACTTTGTCAAAGGCAAGAACAACTTGAAGTTGTCCGACGATAGGACCGGATCACGTGTTGATGAAGCGTTCCCATTAAGTTCCAAGTTGCCTTCACGGTCCACTCAAGTTGAAGCCGGCAGCTAGTTGGTCATAACCATCACCTGGGGACTCTCTTCCTCGCAGTCTATCCTGTCGTATAGATCATTGTCTTCGCTGTTTTGTGTTACAAACGCCAGGGTCAGTGGTCATTGCCATCATTTACACATTGCCGTGTGTCGACATGCTTCCTTGCCATAGCTCTACGACAATATCTATGATATTTGATCGCAAAAGTGTTGTCATCTTGTGCAGAAACTTTTCAAGCTGAATGTATTTCTACACACCGCTTCATAGTACTAGTAGGCGTTTGATAAGTGTAGAGGACGCGACCAAGGAAGTCATTAATGTGCGGTCGTCGGGAGCATAGTACATTTCAATGTGGTTAGACCATTCAGGATATCTACAGACCTACATGGATGAATGGAACCCAGTCAACGAACGACTCGCCACTGTCTCGAGCACGTTTAATGGCTTCGTGCAGCGCTCGTGCAGCGTCTCGATAATCCGGCCGTTTTCCATCCTGAAACAGTTCTTCGTATATGGACCTTGCCACATCAGGAGCGAGTCTATCGCTGATCGACCACATCGTCCCAATGACTCCCCCGTAACCAGCAAACAACATTCCTGCTGCGATGTGAATGGCCTCATCGGAAAGGTGCTTGTCGCCCGTCGCTGTCTCGCATGCAGAGAGAAAGGCAAGGCCACCACGAGAACGTGACAAGGCAATGATGTCAGATACTTTCAAGCGGCGTTCATAGGCGAGACAGAGTCCGCTGTTCGTCGGATTCGTCGCGTCTTGGGCTCCGTGGCAGGCAAAATGGACCCAGTCCGCCTCCTTCATCAGTCCAAGTACTTCTTCGACCGTTCCGAGGGAAGACTCCAGGAGAGTGACGCATGCTGTAGGTAAATCCCGGATCACTTCCTTCATGTATGCCAGCTCGGTGGCTACACCTCGAAGTTGGGGCAAGCCATCCGATTGTGGTTGACGGACAGCAAGGAGACGAAGTTCGCTGCTGGGTGTGCTGGGACTGGTTGACGGGGCGAGAATACTGAGAGTGGGGGTGTATGACGAAACAACAAAGTCGAATACTTTGTCCCCCGGCTCTGAACACACAGTGTCATAGAGACCCGCTGCATGAATAGGGAGAAACATGAATGGGCCCGTCGGACACCAGAAGATACGAGAAAAGTTCCCAGGTATCTGTTCAGGATAGATGAACAGATGAGCTTTGGACTCAAGCGGCATGACATCACGTACTGAGAGAGCCAGGGCATCTAGGACCGGTTTCACTACGGACTTCCACAATGGAGATAAGAAGGACTCCCAGCTGACGCTGTCCAATGGCGCAAGTCTCCCCTCTCTTGCTTGACGAAGAAAACCTTGTAGAGTGTTCTGGAGACCGGCAGATTGCTTAAGACTGAAACTGGGGAGTGGGACGTGAATTACATGGTCCACGTCGGCAAGGACGATCAACGCGTCGCAACGGCTCTCTGCAGCGTTGAGTATGACCACCGGTCCGGAGCGAGCGGAGGGACGAAGTTGAAAGAACTCCTTCTGCAGGAGGAATCGCTCGAAACCTGGCAATTTTCGAACATCCTGGAGCAGTTCATCTCGCTCGATCGCGAGCGCACGGTGCTTGTCAGCCTCTTGTTGCAAGGACTCGGACGTTGCTGCACTTCGAATCGGTTCGAAGAGGGCAGACAATGATTTTTCGTGGGTGGCACTAGCGTCATCTAATGCGGCAGACAACTCCCGAAGTTTACGGGAATGATCCGGATAAGCAGATGACAACTCTTCGTGGGAGCTGCGAAGTTGAAAGAGGTCTCCCCATACGATTGAGCGAGCTTGCTCCAGCCATTCCACAGCAGTTTCCGGGAGACCCAGATCGAGGGCAGCAGCTGCCGCCTCCCGCGCCACATCGGCAGCTCGCACCAGATTTGAGTAACGGTCTGAGAGAGAGAGGCCATTCCATGCGAGTTGAGGAAGGATGTTTATGGAAACAGAGTACGCATGAAGAAGAGAATGATGGTGGATGCGGCGGGCACACGATATCCAGCTCTGTGATGCTCGGAATCGAATTCTAGCAGGACCGAAGAAGTCAGAAGCAGCACGAAAAAACAATGAAATTGCGTGTTTTATGTCGCTCAGCTGACCCAGGCGCTCGAAACGAGTGACGTAGGAGGCACCAAGGTTTTCAAGATAGCCAGGCTTGTCAGGGTGACCATGGGGGGTGAGGTCAACAGCATCCCTCTGCCTCAAAATTGCGTCCTCTAGGTCGCTGAGCTGGCCAAGGCGCCCGAAACGAGCGAGGAAAGAGTTGCCGAGGTTGTTAAGACAGCCAGGCTTGTCAGGGTGACCATGGGGAGTGAGCTCAACTGCCTCCCTTTGTGTCGAAATTGCGTCCTTCAAGTCGCTCAGCTGGCCGAGGCGCTTGAAACGATTCATAAAGGAGTTGCCAAGGCTGCTAAGACGACCGGGCTTGTCTGTGTGTCCATGAGGAGTCAGGTCAACAGCTTCCCTCTGCCCCGAAATTGCATCCTCCAGGTCGCTCAGCTGGCCAAGGCGCTCAAAACGAATAGCGAAGGAGGTGCCGAGGTTGCTAAGGCGGCTGGGCTTGTGAGGGTGATCGTGAGGAGTAAGGTGAACTGCATCATTCAGCCTCAAAATTGCGTCCTCCAGGTCGCTGAGCTGGCCAAGGCGCAAGTAGCGAGTTCTGAAGGTGATACCGAGGTTGCTCAGTCGGCCGGGTTTTTCAGGATGACCATGGGGGGTGAGGTCAACAGCATCCCTCTGCCTCGAAATTGCGTCCTCCAGGTCGCTGAGCTGCCCAAGGCGCTCGAAACGAGTTCTGAAGGTGGCGCCGAGGTTGCTAAGATGGCCAGGCTTGTCAAGATGACCGTGGGGGATGAGGTCAACAGCATCCCTCTGCCTCGAAATTGCATTATCCAGGTCGCTGAGCTGCCCGAGGCACCGGAAACGAGTGACAAAGGAGGTACCGAGGTTGCTCAGTCGGCCGGGCTTTTCAGGGCGACCGTGGGGAGTGAGGTCAACAGCATCCCTCTGCCTCGAAATTGCGTCCTCCAGGTCGCTGAGCTGGCCAAGGCGCTTGAAACGAGTTCCCAAGGAAACACCGAGGTTGTTCAGATAGCCAGGCTTCTCAGGGTGCTCGTGAGGAGTGAGGTCAACAACAACCCTCTGCCTCAGGATCGCATCCTCCAGATCGCTGAGCTGCCCCAATTGCTGGAAACGAGTGACTAAGGAGTTGGCGAGGTTGTTAAGACGGCCGAGCTTGTCAGGGTGACCGGCTGGAGTGAGGCAAACAGCTTCCCTCTGCCTCGAAATTGCATCCTCCAAGTCGCTCAGCTGGCCAAGGCGTCCAAAACGAGCAATGAGGGAGTTGCCGAGGTTGTGAAGACGGCCGGGCATGTTAGGGTGACCATGAGGAGTGAGGTCAACAACATCCCTCTGCGTTGAAATTGCATCCTCCAGGTCGCTCAACTGGCCGAGGCGCTCGAAACGGGTGCGCAAGGATGTGCTTAGGTTATGAAGACGAGTGGGCTTGTCAGGGTGACCAGCCGGAGTGAGGTCAACAGCTTCACTCAGGTTCGAAATTGCATTCTCCAAGTCGCTGAGCTGGCCAAGGTACTCGAAACGGGTTATGAAGGCGATAGCAAGGCTGTAAAGATGGGTAGGCTTGTCAGGGTGACCAGCCGGAGTAAGTTCGACAGCATTCCTCGTGCTCGATATCGCATCCTCCAGGTCTGCTTGATTTCCAAGGCGTTTGAACTGTAGCCTTAACGCGTTACCGAGATTCCCTAGTCTACCGCAGTGCCGATCATCCCAAGGAGTAGACCTGACCAATTCCTGCAAGACTCTGATCGCCTGTTGCAGGTCCGCTGGATCACCGAATCGATTGAAGCGATGCAACAAACCGACACTTAAAATGTGTAGGTTCTCGTCCGTTACGCCTAACGTCGAGTATTGTTCCACCAACCATTGGGCACTCCGTTGCACATAGTCCACTCCACGTCCGCCATGGAGTTTGAGCATGAACGTCGCGACTTGGTTTTCATGACTCTTTGCTGGGCTGAGCTCCATCGCTTCCTGCAACAATCCCTCAGCTACTACACCCTCAACTTCATACCCTAACTTCTGGAATCGCGAGAAATGTCCTGCGGCCAGCGATATTAACGTAGAAGGCCTGTCAGGATGGCCAACAGGACGGGCGACGAGTGCATCACGGTACAAGCAAAGGGGAGCCAGTACATCTCCATCCTCCACCTGACAGAGGACGAATTTCGCCATGGCCAAGTTCGACTGAGCTGCTGCACGACAAGAATGGTTTGGTGGACAAACACGGAGCGCCTGCTCGAACTCTGCGACAGAACACTCCAGATCCCGTTTCTCGCCGAGCTTTCGGTAACGTGAGAGAGCGCTGTGGCCTTGGTTCGTTGCGTTTTCTAGCTTGCACTGTAAATCAGTTGTCGACTAAGGATGTACGACGGTCAATAATGATCCCCGTTCGCACAAGTCGCCTACTTACGGGATGAGGGCGAAGGACACTCGGCACTGATGGGTCACTGCTCTTGCACTTTTGCGGTACGACAGTCACCAAAATGGATGAACACAGGGATACAACATCTCCATCCTTCGGGAGAAAAGCGAACGCTATCGTAGTGTAAGTGCCCTGAATTCATGCGCAAGACACATTGGCACTCACGAACGCTTGTTGCGCTGCGGCCCAACAATTGTTCCACGGTAACTGTCAGCTTTTGCAGCTGTTCCCCATTACCCAGGATGGGCTGGAACTCAAAGGATGCGTAGACCTCAAGGCAGACGGTAGTTGACAGTACCGACGGGCTGCAAACTGTTTCAGGACAATCCATAGCCGGAGAAGTGGGATCTTACATTGGAATCGATCCACTCCATTCGACGACATCGTGATTTACTAATGAAGGCTTATTTTCAGTCCTCCATTCAAGTCCGCTGTGATGTACAACCGCGTAAAACCCAGCAGGGATGCGTCTAAGGCCCAGAGCGATGTCTGTTGCTCGGATATCTATGTTGTCATAAGCAGTGTTTGCAAACTATGTAGGGGAATGGGCTTCGTACTCGTGATGATCATTTCTTTGTTCTCGTCTGCGTGAATTGATGTGTCTGAGAAAGAAGAGCTATCCTGTGGCCGGACTTCTGGTTCAGGGATTTCCTCGTTGTCCTGCAGGATAGGTCAATGCCATGAGCACACTAGCAATTAGTAAGTCACGAAACGCACGGTCAGCGTACAAGGTGGCGGCATCCTCGTTTCACATTGGGATTGTTTATCTCTTGCGCTCTCGTCCTCATCTTTAGTACGAGAGGTCTTCGACTCAGATCGCGGTCGTTGTTTTCCGTTGTCCGATCTGCTTAGCATGATGACGCCCGTGAGACTGGGAAACCACGCAGCAAGGAACACACCCGCGCTTTTAAAGCCTATTAATAGCAGCACTACAGCCAGCGTGACAGTGTATGGCAGTGTTCCTGAGGCTCTGCGTACACTGCACTGCAGCATGATATTGGCGGGTGGATGTATGTATTAGTTTTAGATCGATTGATCAATAGCACGACGTCGTCGCATTTAGGCAGTTGACCTTGAGCTCCTACTATGCTCCGTGACGCTAGCGATTCTGAGCTTTTTCCACAACTCTTCCATGATTCATGAACACCGCGTGGACGGTGGTAGGTCAAGCGCTTGAGCCATAGGATGACTCAAACACAGGACATCAACGTCAACGACTATGTGTTACGTACTTCTTATTGTACTCTTCCTCTCGTCGACGACAAGGTCCACGAACCACAGACTGGTGCAGGCCCCCTTGATCTCTTCAATAATGCCTTGAAACCTTTTCGCCCCATCCTCAAGGATATTGCAGTCTCAAATACTCCCCCAGTGCTACATCCGCTGCGAGGTCGGGATCACGGATGCGAGGAGGAGTCACCCAACGATCGCAAGACAGGGTGTAGAAGCAAAGCTTGGTTCTCATCGCACAAACGGCGTGGAGGATGGGGAGAGGGCAACCTACGTAGCCCAAGACAATCAGCCTTCCGAACGGGTGTACCACAATGACGCGGAGGACGACAAACCAACCACGCCTCCGATACGTCCCCGTATCTGTCGATCGGCAGCAACGCGCTTGGACGGTACGGCGAGATGCGCAGGTGGCTTGAGCACTAGTATGAGGACCGTTGATCGTCGAACATGACTTCGAAAGTGACAAAGTGTGCCGGGCCGAATGTTTCACAGCAAAACTGGGGAACGACAGTGTCTGGGGGGAAGAGGGTGTGAAGGAGCTTGTTGTAGGGACCATTCAAGTCTGCCTCGGAGTGGTTAGGTGAGACTTTTTGGGACTGGCGAAGGACTAGGGACGGCCAAGGCATCGTGGAGGATTGACTTTCAAATTACTCACCATGTGGTAGACAGTTGGACTCGCAACAACCATCATCCGTTGAATTGTAGTAATACTTTGTAGTAGAGGTCCGGGTGTAGTGTTGACGTTGACAAGTTGGAGAGGTTGTGCTTTTGTGACATTTGGAAAGCTGGTCCAGGCGTCCGAGTCCGAATCCTCCTTCAAGTCGCCGCCATCGTTCACTGGCACCAATGTCACCTTTGAATCCGAGGGACTGGTGGTCCCAGTTGGCTCGTGACACACACGAGGACGGCTCCAAAGCAATGAGATCCTATGCCTCGTACCATTGTCAATGGTTCTCCCGGGAGCGTGGCTCTACTCTGTAAGCAGTCCGACCGCCGCGCGTAACCGTTACAGCAAAAGGCAGATTACTGAGTGACTGCCACTCAGTATCGCGGACGGTATATGTACTAAGTAACGGGACCTAGGTAAGCCAGCGTGCTTACATACTCGTTTCCAGCATCACCAGTCCTCCGCTCGTCGTCATCCCACCGCTCTTCCAGCGAGCAGGATGGTTGACGTGCGTCGCTTCCGAATTCCCATTCCTTGCTCAGACTTACACCCCGGGTCTAGTCCCCTCCTCACCTTTACAGCAATAGCAGCGTTACCTGGGGCAGCAGCGCTGTTCGTCGTCGAAGCAATGTCGTCCATAGAAGGAAACGAATCGTTCCAAGCCGCTATCGAGTTCACGACCACCGCTCACCTCTTTCTCGGTAAGAGGTGGCATGTCGTTGTGCAAGTCCTCTTGTACTTCGCGATACAGACATTAGTGATCGCCAGTCTGTTGGAGTCTTTCCAGGTTGGCTTTCCCCTCCATGCTGTAACATTCTCACCCCAACCCACCTTGGCAGAGCATGGGTGCTTTCCTTATCGGTGTCGCTCACAAGACATGCGCCGTCAGCTTTACTAATGGCTGGGTTTGTGGTACGTCTTGTTTCTCGATACGCGACGACGATCTCAATATTACAGTCGATCAAATTCCACTGAATGCCAGCAGCGCCTTCTCTGTGCACATTCTTGGTTCGTTCGGAACGTTGGTGAGCACCCCATCTCGCCCTAATTTTGTACGCTCAAGGGTCCTTAGACCACTCTATCCCTAGTCCTTCCGCTCAGTCTGGTCCTCCTGGTAGACAACGTCATATTCCAAATTGCATCATTCATCATTCTTCTCATCATCATTTGGATCGTCGTCTTCGCAGCTAGAGACCTCCACACCGGCCACATTCCTGTCGTAACCCACGATCAACCCACCGTTGTAATATTCGTACTATCAAACTTTTCGTTCGTCAGTCCTTGCTTATTTCTTGTTTCGTAGGTTGATGTTGCTTCTGAACTGTGTGTGAATATTCATCTCGAAGTTGTATTCGAAACAGTGGGAGATGATGCCTAGGGCACAGGAGGCAGCCACGCTTCGGCTGGAGATTCCTCAAGACATGGGTCAGGATCTACCATCCAATACTACACAATCACTCTCGCTGAGCTCTGCGCCGTGTTACCAAAGTCCTCTTATAGACAGATTTTTCTAGCATACTCCATTCCTTCTCCTTCGTTGCAGTTTGTCATATAGTTCATAATCCCTCCCTTGCGAGTCGCTGTTTTGTGTCATATATACACACTCAGGTCACCTGCTGGCCGAGGCGCTGGAAACGGGTTATGAGGGAGCTGCCGAGGTTGCCAAGACAGCCAGGCTTGTTGGGGTGGCCGTGAGGAGTGAGATCAACAGTATCCCTTTGCTTCGAAATTGCGCCATCGAGATCTATCGGCTCCCCTAGGCGTTTGAACCTTAGGCAGGACGTAGAACCAGAAAGCAACATCCCTGCTTCATGCTGTAATTGCTCTTCTCCTGCGTTCGATCTGCTATAGCCACCACCGCTTAGACCTGTGGAGTGGGCAGTTGATGTGCGCAACAAGGGACTTGCCTGGAGCGCGCAGACTTCCATGTTCGCCTCCATAATGAAACGAGCCTTGTTCGCATCGACGTGATTGGTGCATGATGCGGCCCTTCTTCTCCTGTACCCGATCTGCTGCCATCACTGCTTAGACTGGCTATTGAGATATGCAGCGAGGAAGACACCCGGAACGCATTGCTCGCCTCCGCACCAAGCCAAACCTTGTCAACAACGACGTCGTTGGTCTACGTCGTGGCTGTTCTTTTCCTGTGTTTGATCTACTGGACATCAGTGCTGAAGGGAAACTGAGCTGCTGAAAAAGGGCACACATGGAGCGCTTCTATATAAGCTTGTAGTTCCTGTGGGCACAGCACTAAGGAACTCGGCGCTCGTGGAGTCACGGTCTATGGGGAGGCCATTGGCCAAGTCTGGCTAGGCTAGCACTTCCTCTCGACGATGACAAGGGTACACGACAATGCACATCACAGAGTGGCACAAGCTTCCTTGATATCTTCGATAACACCTTGAAACCTTTTTGTCCCATACTCTCGAGGATATCGCGATCCCCACGCTCTGTCGGTGCAACATCCGCCACGAGGTCGGGTCTCACCCGACGATCTCGAGACAAGGTGTAAAAGCAAAGCTTGGTTCTCATCGCACAGACGGTGCGAAGGATGGAGAGATGACAATCTATGTAGCGCAAGGCAAACAGCGCCCAGACGAGAAGTGCAATGATGCGGAGCACAACGAACCAGTCACGTCTCCGATACGTTCCCGTATCTGTCGATCGGCATCAGCGTGCTTGGACGGTACGGCA
>JBBPMA010000341.1:0-28248 GCA_038090075.1 Xanthoconium purpureum | reverse complement strand
ACGACCCTGGAGAATTGTACCACCCTAGCCAGCGCCTGTTCTCGTAGACGTGGACTGTGGCCATCGCTGACACAGCTTCGTCTCCACCAAAGACGCCAGCGACGCCCGAAGTGTCCAGGGTGAAGTGGGAGTTGTCGAGTGGCAACGTAGGGGGGACCATCGAACGACGTTCAAAGATACTAGAGACGTTGGGGATGTACATGTCAGCTCAGGTCGAAGGGTGAGGGTGGAAAAGGACGCACGAAGACATCGCGTTCAATAAGAACAGTATCAAGTTTCTATTTCGAGAGATCAACGGGAGTAATGCTGATAACACGAGGTAACACGAGGCAGGAGAAGAGTTTGGGCGTATGAAGTCAGTAGTATGCACCCGACGCAGGGACTTATATACCTTTCCACAGCCCAAGTGTGGGAGATGTGGGGGGTGAATAATGAGGTGTGGACTTCATCGAGTTTAGAACCGTCCGAGTTGTTAGTCAGTTGGCATTGTCCATATTTCCAATCCGGTGCACCACGCTCCATGGTTTAGATGCTGTAGACGAGCACTGCTTGCCATTGAGTTGGTGCGTATTACCCACTAGGAGTGGCATCACTGGCATATGATCCGATGGCTTTCTTCACGCCAATGCGGCACACTCCAATTAATCTCCACCATGCCCCATGGTGTGGGCGGTGCCGCTTTGACGCCAAGCTAATGGAACCTACCTGGGACAATTCTATATGTGGGTCCGGTTCTGTGTAGCGGAAGGGTCTGGAGGGCCGTCGAGGTCCGAGGAAGTCAATCGCCATAACACGGGATGAAAGGCTGACTGCGTAGTCTTAATGGTCGTGAGAATAAAGGGGCAACGTGCCGTTGAAGTGAGGACACATCCTTGCGTCTTCATTGACGCATGGCACCACACGTTCACGGCGCTTTGATGTGGGCCCCGTGACAAAGTTAGCCTCGTTGGCCGTGATGCATGTCCCGACGGACTTACTTGTGAACCCTGCTATGTCGAGCCATACAGGTGAGGCGCTGTGGGTGAAAAATGGCAGCAGTGGTGGTGGTTTCACCCTTGTCGTTCAATTTCAACATATAACTTAGGACCCGGCCCGGCCCGGCTTAACCTATGTCCGAAGACGTGTGCCTCGTCGGCCGAACGGAAGGCTCTTTCGGCAAAATCCGGCGAGACAGGGGCTATACCTTGCTACGATTTATGGGTTCGGACCTTGTTAAGCAAGGTGACTTTAGCCCCCCGAGACCACTAAGGCCGACCCGATGTACCACGTCAAGTATACCGTACGTCCTACGTCTCCACTGACTGAAACGTCTCCTTCCCTGAATGTGAAGTGACAATCCGTTCACGACGAGCCGCTGCCAAGCAACTCCGGGTGAATCGGGATGATCATGATACCCGTAAGTTGACCAATTGATGTCTTACCTACAATGCTGTATGGCACGCTGTGACAAACCACTTGACACCAAAGGCGACATCTAGCTTCATACCACCGCGAGCGGTACGAAGAGGTGAACCTGACCCTTGCAATTGCTGTCGTGTCACGTCACCGCCTCTCCAGGGGTGCTTCATTTCAAGTAGATAAACCATGGTTGAGTGACTGATTTGAGTATTTGACGCGACGCAATGGACAACAGGCATCGTAATATCCATAGATGGTCTTGGTTGAGTGAACTTTGATGCGAACCTGTGGCGTTGTCTCTGAACGTCCCTGCAATGCAATGCTAATCGCATCTTGATATTGCTTCCGGATGTACGGTAGATAGGTGGAATGTCAACATAGACACTATAATCATGATTGGCTCCATTGGCGACATCTCTTGGCCTGTACTAGATCTTGAATGCCCCATAAGCGCGTGTCTTGCACTCATGGATCACCGCCGATCGTTACCCCCGAAAAAAGATTCAAAACCTCGTCCACGGTCCCACGAACAAAAGCAGAGATACATAGTCGCCCTTCATGAAGCATGAAGGGGTCGTACGTATCTCCGGTTGTGTGCATTGTCGTAACACGCTGCAACGAAGACGTCAACGCCGGGGTTTTTGACAGAAGAAAAGGAAAGTGCAAGGTGGCAGGGACGACGATGATAAAGAAAGTCCGCCAACTCGCTACTTACTGACACATGCTCGAATCCCTGACAATGACAGCCTCCACCGTTCGTCAACGACGTAACCGAGGAGGGCGCTCTGGCAGCGATGGGGTCCTAGGGAGGTAAGGGTAGGCAAGTGAAGCGAGCGTATCATGAACGGGGGAAGGGACACCTACGCGCACGTTTAGACGTCCACTTACTCGTCCGCTATCAATGTGTGAAAACGAACTAGAACGTGCGTCATCGGTCCGCGTATCCTATCTCGCATTGCCTCAAGCGAAGATAGTGAGCAACTCAGCTTGGCGACGATTAGAGCTCTAAGATGTAAAAGCTGCCAAATCGTAACATACAAACCTGTCAATGGAACAAGCGGAGACAAAAGCTGGCCCAGTGAGAATCCAAGACCGTTGCAAGGCGAGGCCTGCAACATGCGATCGGACTTCGGGCTCCAGCGAGTTATAAAACACTAGAAAACCAAAATAAGCAAGGGAATCCTTTGTCAATTCAATCGCTCTGGAGGACAAATCTGCAGTGTTATCGCTTCTACCACGCGCGGTTTGAGAACCGTGATCGGAGGATGGCCAGAACAACGGAAATGAGGTGTCATCCTGAACTGGTGTTCCAGGGTGTTCCATCATCAGTTGAATTTGTATCATAAGACAATGAAACTGGGGCCCAAAGCGCTGGAACGGTGGCGGTGTCTCGACTCAGAAAACAATTTCCGCGTTGTTGCTGATAACATGGGAGAAAGTCGTTATCATGACTTACCCTCCCCCGCACAAATACCTCTTTGGCTTTGTTTCAATGATAACTTTGGTAGATAGCGATGATAGTCGGTCCTTTCCCCGCTAAAACTTCACGTCAGTATTGGACAACGAATCCGACATCGACAAACTAGCACGGCATAGCGCAGCGTCGGGTATGATTGCAAAGACCCATTTCCCAGGGTATCTACTACTCGCTTCCGGCAAGTACGATGGAAAATGAATACGCAACAAACCTACAAACCTCTCCCGGTTACGATGCCTACCGACATCCAGGAGAAACCTCAGTGGACAACACCGAGGTAATTCTGCCCGACGAAAAGTCATTCCATAGTAAGATACGACACACTGGCTTGTCTCCGCGCTATCATGGGTGTATCCTTGACGGAGAGGATCTAATTTTGGAGTGTTGTTCCGGTGTGGTAGCGGGACATTTTCGGTAAGCCTCAGGAGACCAGTCGAAACTAGCTAGCGTCCGAAGTAAAGGAGGACAGACCGTGTATGTGAACTTAAAGAGGTGTTCCGCAACGTTTTGGATTAAAATGAGGGCAAGTATATGACATGTTGTCCAAAAACTGCATCTACTGCTCATGGACATGAACATCCTTTTCTGGAAAAGAATGAAACATAGGGTACTCACTCAACGCTCGCATCCACCCGACTAGCAGACGGCTTTCATGAAGAATACAATTCTTCTTTTATGTTGATGCCTAACAGGCACCGACGCCCCACAAAGTCAGCACCAAAAAAGAATGAAAAAATAGCGCCAATCAATGACGTACCCAACTCCTCTCGAAGGGGCTTGAGCTCGTCCAAGTACGCCTGGTACTGCTGCTTGTTCTCCACCTTTTCCTTGATACCCTCAAATATGCGAACGGCGGTCGCGTAGTCGTCCACGCGCCGCGCCGCGCGGACAGCAGCCTCGACGACGCTAGGAGCGGGAACGAGATCGTGGGCGAAGCAGTTGTTCAGGCCACGTTGTACCTCGAAGAGGTCTTCTGCACCTTTGAAGAAAGCTACGTAGCGGTCCGTGAAGGCCTCAAAGGACTCCTGGCTGTGTGCGTTCGATGACGAGAAACGGACGCCAGCTGGGAGGGCGGTAGTAACGCGACGGAGGGCAACGGTGGGCCGTGCGCGGAGGACGGAGGACACGATACGCATGTTGGTTGTGGAGAAGGAAAGGGTAGTAGAAACTTGGTAGAGGCCCTTCAAAATGTGGGAAACTCAACAATTCCGGCTCCATCCGACGTGGCTGTGCTCTTAATAGCCAACCCACAGGCAGCGATTTCTTTCTTTCTGAATGTAGGACTAGTAGCGTGAATACGTATAGGAATGGTCTCTTCATGTAGTGAAATGTGAGCCAACATTTGACAATGAAAGGAAGCATAAGCCAGAAGGTCTGGGACCAAGAACAAATTGCAAGATCACCCGAGATGTGCGGAGGCTCTTCGACTGACGACCGGGTTTGAATCAGGAGATGTATAGTTAATGTACATACACTCGATAATTCAGGAACCAAGCTTGAGCGGTGAAGTTAAAGCAGACTCGATGAAAGATGACGCAGGCTTGTTCATCGGACACTCAGCGAGCGATGGGAAGATTGTTAATCCATCTCGACACCATGTCCTGCGGCACTCACGATGTATCATTAGTGATCCTCCACATAGCCTACAACAATGACAACGGTTAACTCACCAACGTCGCTTCTGGTTGATCGTACGGCGCCATATGTCTAAAAAAGAAGGATCACGTCCAAGTCAGTAGCAGCCATACACCACGAGGGACTGATAACGCGCCCAGCTTCGTAGATGATCGCGAGCGTCAAGTTACCAGCCGTCGTGTCACTGTATC
This sequence comes from Xanthoconium purpureum, assembly GCA_038090075.1. Lineage (NCBI taxonomy): Eukaryota > Fungi > Basidiomycota > Agaricomycetes > Boletales > Boletaceae > Xanthoconium > Xanthoconium purpureum. The sequence goes on along the minus strand of JBBPMA010000341.1, from coordinate 23,547 downwards.
CAGCGCTCAGAACGTCCCCAACCGGCTTTCCGTTCACCGACCAGGGGACGGTTTTGGCTGCGAGGAGCTCTTCGTGGTAGATGTTCTCGAGGCCAAGGATGAACTTTGTTTCTCCCTAGGAACGATTTTCAAGATTGCATTACAGTTTGTCGGAAATGAATGGAAAAGCTTACCATGTAGTTGCACATCATATCTACAAGAAAAAATAAAGGCACCCCGAGTTCCGTTCGTCAAACAACACCACAGGAAGAAAAAATATAGTGCAAACATACCAGCATTTCCAGCATAGATCAACACGCGGATGCCATCAGCAATCAAGGTCGTGAGTAGCTTCGCGCCATTCCTCATGTCATCTCCCTGGACATATTTAAACTTCAAATTCATCGGAATGTTGCATGCTTCGAAGCGCAGTGCCGGATTCACGCCTAGAGCGGCTTTGTGCGCCGAGTCATTGAGCCATGTCGTGGCCCACCCAGTTTCGACATAGCACAGTGGACCCTCCTTGTCTTCGTTACATTTCCTGCGGGCGTCGTACATATTGTAGCCATGGCCTATCAGTTTCAGTGCCAAATCGTGGTACATCAAAGCGAGAGGAACATGACATACTAAAGATGGGTCCAAAGACGGCATTCCAGCAGAACGCGCTCGCAGATATACACGGCAATCGAGATTCGAAGCGGTAGCACCCCTCAATCATCTTCTCGCAAACAAGGGCCGCCCCTCTGAGAGCACTGCATTCTGCACAAAACGGATCATCATAGATGGCGTAAGGTCCCTCACAGGCGTATTCGACGATCGAGGGCATTTGCGTGATTGGATCGACGAGTCCGTTCCCGATCATGACCGATGCTAGATGAATGGGCACCAGCCCTTGCCCCGGGGCACCTTTTGCAATTGCCTTGTTCCTCTCGTTGATCTCCGTTGCAATATGGGGGATGTACCTTCCTGCATAACTCTCCCCCGCAACATGCAGCGCCAGGTGCGCATACTGTGGAAAGCGCTCCATGAACAGCTGGAAGAATGCGTAGACGTCTTTAGCTGCGGTGGGTGAGGTGGAGACAGAGGATCCATCAGTAGCGTAGCTGTAGCCCACACCAATGGGTTGGTCAATGAACAGGAGATTCGCGCGAGTATTCCAACTGTATGGATTACGAACGGTGTCATTACCGTCCTGGGTGACAAGGCAGGGCCCGAGCTCAAAGAGAAGTCCCAGGGATGAGCTGCAGCCTGGTCCACCAGTGAGCCACAAGACCAGAGGGTCGCCAGATGGGGAGGAGCGGGATTCGAAGAACCTTGCATGAGATGGTTAGGCGGACTAAAACAATAACGAATATACTGCGAGTACCAGAAGAACATGTGCTTGCCGTCGGTGACGTCGAGATAACCAGAATATTGCTGAACGGACGGGTCGCAGAGCGAGGGTTCCTTCAAGCGTAGCCTATAATCAGGGAGTGAGGAATGCAACACAATAGAGTCGTCTGTCGACCCGTCATTATAAAGGCACACATCGACAAGAAACTGAACTGACAAGTAATTTCGTCGACATCTTGTAACGCGCCTTGCAAGACGGTTTGGTCGCTCTGCCCTGTAGTGAAAGGGAATGCAAGGACAACATCGAGCAACCATAGAGTTGCGATGACGAGCAGCACATGCCATGATAGCGGTCCCATGGTAGCTCCCTTGAAGAATCACTAGCCCGCTCCGGACAGGTTGGATGACGGGATTTATAAGATTTGGGATGGCCCGTAAATGTGGAGCTCACGTTCAGCTACGGGAACCATCATAGCAGCCGTCGCCGGGAGGCTCAGAGTCGATGCCCAACTTAGCCCGCTAATATTATCCTCGAGCGTGGAAACGAGGCGGAGACCTCGGAATCCAAGTTCATCGTGACATCCTCCAACTCGAGCCTTGGTAAAGTCGAACGCGTTCCGGCTGTGAATGTAGAGTCCTCTGCCAGCTCGATGCCATTCGATGGAGAGAGCCTTACGTTCAATAACAGTTCTTTCTTTTCGGGTTTCAAGCCACTCGCTCAGGATTTCCCCTCTGATTGCTCTAGGTTTCGTCGAGGCCCAAATATGACGCAGGACGGAAGGAACTCTCAGAAAGCAAGCTCTGCTGCTTGTCTGTGGCCCGATAATCGATTCAGAAATTTGGTTGACGTCTGTGCCTTGCCGATTGAGGTATATAGCACTGCCCTGCAAGTCGGGTGCTGTGTGAGCGCTTGAGCGCCCAGGAACACCGCCAATGGCTGTTCAGCTTGCTGCAAACATTCCTGTGCTCGTTTTCCGCCAGAAACTCACTGTCTTCCACGAAGCCACGGCGGGCACCGACGACTGCATGGCCATGTTTCGCATTGCCTCACAGCGAAGGTATAAGAGCTAGTCGGGCTCTGAGGGCAGCTCCTCACTCACCCGTCCCCACCAACACTCGATTCCCACCGGTCAACCAGACCATCGACATCTATACCACATGTTCATCCCTCAGGCCGATGTCCCCAAGTTATTCAACAGCCATGTCACCACCATACAATCATCCTACCTCAACAAGCTGCCACGCTTTTCACTCGATATATCAGGTGTAGCAGGTTTGATGGGCGGAGATGACGCCGTATCAGCCATGGCTGCAGTCCACGTCTACGGGAACAGGCGTTGGCTTGGCTGGTACAACACCCCCGGATCTTTCCAGATAGCCAAGCGATTGCGCTCGTTTGCGAGGTCTACGTCTTTCCACAGCCGGCAGCCCCTCTCCAAGAGCGTCCACTTGGATCCCACGACGTTATTGCAATCAGACAGTTGCAAGGGGCCCAAGTTCCAGGCCGTCCACTCGGGAACTGTCATCGAAGAGACTGGTTACATTGCCTCACTCTTCATGAAGGAATGTGCTGCTTGGGATTCGGAAGGGAGAGTGATCCCTGGGAGGAGCACGCAGCCAGTTGCGATTACCATTGTTGATCTCGGCCAAGCCCCTGCTTCCGAGATACACCCCACACGCAGCAGCGCCTTCACCCTTCTCTTCGCCAGCGCCCCCATTACTGTCAGTATCGCCACGTGTGTCCTCTGCGCTGTTTGCGGGGACTGGTACGCATCGTCCTTGATCCTCGTCGGCATCATCGCGAGTGGCATATCCTGCCTCGTCTTCGGCTCCGCAGACTTCGTGTTCACTCATCCCCAACCTGCCGCAGGATCACCTGCTGGCGATGGAATCCTCAGTTCAGACAACGACATCGTCCTGTTGAGAGGGACAGAAGGCGCCGTCAACTCCATCACACGCGGCAGCTTCTCCCTTCGTTTCTCGAGCGAAGGCCACTACAACCTCATCCAGTGGTGTTCCGTCCTGTTCTTCATCCAGTGCATCACCCAGCTTCTCCTCATCCCATCAGCATCGTTGTCCGGCCAAATCATGTTCCTCGCCTCGCTGGGTGTCTCCGCGTTGTACAACTATTGGTTGTCTTCGCTGGGCAAGGAGAAGATCCACCGGAGGATGTTGTTCGAGAGAGTGCTCGAGAACCCGAGGCTGACCAAGTACACGCTGGGCACCCGCACGACCGCAGTGGTGTTCACGCTTCTGGTCTTGCAGCTCCAAGACCCGACGGGACTTCTCAACGAACTCCTCCCAAACGATACCAAGGCGTGGAGGCACTGGAAGGCAGTGATTCTTGAGCAGCTGCGTCACCCCGGCTACCAAGCTTTCTTGTCTGGGAGCATGGTCGGGGATTTGGACGGATTTACGCAACAGGAACAGGAACTGTTGCGGCTGCTCTACGACGACGCCCGGGCAGCGCATAATGGATACAGGGACTATCTTCAGGCCGATTCGTTGTGATTCTTGGTCGTTTATTCTCTCCGCGGTGCCAGTAACCCTTCATGTAGCTACTACTTTTGGTTTGGTCCCCTGTATACCCACCCTAACGGACGCTCTCCTGCGCGTATGATACCCAATAGCTCGTACTGTCTGTAGCACGTTCGTCTCAAGAATGATAACAATGTACAGTGATCTACCAGCACTTGCGTCAACATCACGATGATAATAACATATTGATCTTCGACTTAAAACGATTTATTTTGTGGGCACTACAGTACCTATTGCCCCATTAGAACACTTTCCCTACTATAATTTGGACCTCAAATTCTGTTGCTGTGGAGTTCTCACCTGACGCAAGTACGGTATGTGAGAGATTTCAGGTGCTTATTCAAAACAATCCCATAGCCATAGCTCCAACAAAATACCAAAGAACATTACCAAGATTGGAGGGCATCTTTGTATGACATCAAACCCTCTCGACAGTCAAAAATATCTATGAAATGTGTTGTTGTGTTGTTGTAATGTCTCTCCAAAATCTTGTGATGCAAGTGCTGGTGGATCACTGTAATGTCCGTCGACGGAAAGGCGAGCGGATGGCGGCAAGAGTCTTATTGAAACGTCTGTGGTGCACAGCTTGATACAGCATTACACGACAAAGAACGAATCATAACCGAGAAACAATCCAGTGGAACAAAAAAGCATTGTTCAACTCGAGAAAGGAGACCGAGAAATGGTTCTCAGTCGACCCTCCTTCTGAACAAGACTTTTGCTTTGGGGTCAGGCAAGACCGCAGGGCCAAAGTACAAACTACGCGGACGCGTAATGCCGTCCTCAAACTTGACGTCGTACGCCGTCACGACATGCGCGAGCATAGTCTTCAACTCGTTTGCAGCGAAGAAACGTCCGGGACTACCAAACGGTCAAATTTTCAACCGTCTGTAGAACATGAGGAAGATGAAAGCCCGTACCACGCGTGCATACCATGTCCAAAGACGTGGTACTCGATGCTCGTCGACACGAACTGATTTTTGTCTGGCTCCTCCATGTCAGCAAATCGGAAGGGTTTGAACGCTTCGGCGTTCTCGTAAAACCTGTTGTCGAGATGTATGCACTCAGTAGCGACGCCGATCGTTGTTCCTTTTGGGACGAATGTTCCATCTGAGAACGTGAAGTCTTTCACGACCTTGCGTGTGACGCCCACTGATACACACGTCGAGTGATCAACACGTCAGCCATGTTAATGGGTGCAGAGACACGTACGGGCATTGATGCCTTCAAGGCGTTGAGATTCCCTCAGGAAGCTGTCGACTTTGTGCATCTTGCTCAGTGCAGCTTTCGTCCACCCATCCTTCTCGATGATGCCTTCGACTTCTTCGCGAAGTGGTCGGATATATTGTGGATTTGCCGCGAGGAAGAAGAGCGCTTGGGTGAAGCTCTGGAATCTGACGTGAGTAAACCGTGTTGACACGCAGTATTAATGCATACAAGGGAAGACGTCTAATCACCAAAAAGAAAATAACTAAGCGTCATAAGCATATGAGAGGCAGCTTCAGGACCTACGTGAATAGCCGCAAAATTGATGGCCAACATGCGCGTGGTCAGCGATTTGATCGTCAATTCTGGACCCTCCGCTTCTTCCATCGACCAAGACAAGAAGTCGTTCTGCATATCACAAAACCCAGTGAGTGCTGATTTCGTCTACGAGTGAGTTTGACAAACAGGTTTGTCGGCCCAGTTATTCCCATACTCCTGTAGGTATTTTCGTCGCTCTTCGATCATGGGACCGAGAAGCTTCCTTCCGCACTGCTGGCCTTGGTTAACGCTCGTAAATAACCAACTAGCTGTACTGTCCATAGGTCGGACATCAGCCATCGAGCACAGTCGTAAGTGACCCACGGTCGCAGCAACTTTGGAAATAGCCCGATAATAAACCCTCCAGTAACAACATCGATAGTATACCGAATGTTAAGATCGATCCAATCTGGGTCACGGCCTAGAGAAGCTTAGTCGAAAACAAAAGACAAGAGAGATGTGAGGGCTCACACAAAGGAAGCCCGACAAGCACTCTGTTGCTGGTTCTGACGACTACCTGTTCCATACTGCTGAGCGCTGGAACACTCTTCCATTCTGCATCCAGATATTGGTGAATGGCGTACAAGAATAAGAACGAAATGCTCACCATTGCCTTTGAGATCCAGTACGTCATCAAAGGCAGTGGTAATCTCGTCCCTGATTTCGGGATACAGGGTATCGAGATTTCGAGTCAAGCGTGAACGTATGAGTGAGATATGATAAGGATTCTGGAGAACTTCGGGTCCCAGCGTGTGATCGACTTGTAGCGACTGTCGGCAAGTTTCAATGCAAGTAACTTTGGGAAACAAGAGAGTAACTCGCATCATTTATGCTTTCTGAACACGAGAGCACGTCTTCAGGAGCTTTCCGAAATTCTTCTACATGTTCGTGACTGCTGATAACGACCATCCAGGAGAACATAGTTGCAACCTTGAACGGCGCTGTCTCGTACTGGAACGTTGTGAACTTACATGAAATCTGCAGAGCATGTAGACTCGCCTGCTTGTACCCTTTCCGTATAGTGTGAACCGCGTTGGTCACATACTTTGAACCAGCCCACCAAGAACCCAACCAGCTACTTGATCCGACTGTGGGGATTGCATCGAGCTGACCAAGTATGCGAAAGTCAAGGAAGCGAACAACTGTCGTCATGGAGTACCCTCACCTTGGACGGCCGGGCTAAATTTACAACGAGGAAGATCGCAGCAGCAATGCCCATGGCGTAGGTGACACCGGAGACACTCGAGACTGGTATGTCTGACAGTAGAGACCTCATTGAGACGGGTTTGCGTTCAGAGAACTGATGCCGTTAGCCTAGTGTTTATAAGTTAAAAAATATCCGGTACAATAGCCAGTTGGAAAGCAACGATTGGGTGGAAAGTAAATCAAAAACGTGTCCTTGAAGTTTGCGAAACGTACGGTTGCACACTGCCCCTTGATAACCCCGCTTGCCGATTTCACATGGCACGTCGATGCTTCCGTCGATGGCTTGAGAAAGAAGGCTGGTAAGTATGCTAGCATAGCCTGTTTAAGTCTGACACAGCTATCGGGCTGTGAGACGTATGACTCCATGGCTGGGAAGGTGGTTGGGTTAGCACGGGCAATTTGTTAAGTGGTCTGTGGCCCAAGTCCGAATTCTCGTTTTGTTTTGGTATCCAGTATACTCAACCCGACGGACGCTCTTCGACTGGCACGATAATCCCAAAAGTTCCAAATTGCAAGAAATTTTATCTGTAGTGCAGTTGTCTCAAGAATGACGGTTACATTCCTACACTGTCCCGAACAGTAAGACTAAGAGCGCCTTACATAAATAACACTCGGCCGCTATCTATATGCACAACATGCTCGTTTATATCCTGCAAGAATATGTTCAGAAAAGAAGACATACCTGGTAGATCCGTCCCAAACTCTTCAGTCATGGTCGTCATCATCCTCTTCATCGGAATACCAGTTCAAGGACCGAGTTGAACCATCCGAGGCATTGTCGTATTCATATTCTTAATCATAATGCCACTCCGAGGAGTAAGTTGCACCATACCACGACCGAACCATATCAAATCTACCCCATCCATTGTCATCTATCTTGCAATAGGTCATGATGACGACTCGATCCCGGGGCGCACCACGGGTAGACAGCGCATCGAAGAGGCGGTAATCAGTGATACCAGGGAGGTTGGAATCATCTGTCTGTGAGAATGTGATATAATAAAGATGCAACTCGTCCAAGCCCGGCGCTAAGACGGGGTCAGTGCCTCGATCACCACTGGGATGTTCAACCTGATCCTCCCAACCCTTGTGAGTGTCGATGTCTGCGAGTGACAGCACGGAAGCCAAATCTGGCATCCTGCCACAACTAAGTTTGAGATAACGGAGTTCTTGAAGGCGTCCCAACAATTTCCTCCAAAAGGCCGGCGAGAATGGGGGACCAATGACGTGAGCGCTCTGAACATTCGCCAAGGGCATGAAGCTACAAATTTCGTTTATGATGTGATTCCCTTCGCGCATCGTCATTGATGGGTTCAACTTAAAATCGATCCTGAGAGGAATGTTTGAACCCCACTTCATGTGCGATATAGGAATGGAGTCGCAGTCGCAGTCACGTTCCAATGCGCTAAACGTAAGTTCTGCACCGCTCCACCTATCAGCGGATCCGATGACCAAGGAACGAATTGTCGAGATGGGCACCGCCTGGTCTTTGGACTGGCTGAATCTTTGTGCAAGAACGGAACATAGCCGTGTGAAGTCATCCAGCGAGGAATTATCCTCGGGGAAGCAACGGAGCCTGAGTTGTGTCTTCGATGGGTTGTTTACACAGGACAGCAGTGCGATAACCGTTGAAAGTGGACCAGCGATCAAAAGACGAGACAGATGGGGTAAGTTGATCTTCATCTCCCCTACCGCGCGAGAGGGAAAGCCAGGAGCTCTAGCAAGAGCATTGTAGAGATAGAGGTGCTCGAGGTCTTGCATATGACTTAGCGTAGCTAGAAACTCCTTCGTGTTTTGTTGAATCCTCTCGGGAACATGGTACAGACAAAGTGTTGTCAAGGCATTCGGCTTGAACGAGGACCAAAGGACTGGACAACCTGAAAGTTCCAACGTACGGAGCGCTGGCGTGTCTCCATGGAAGAGCACCAAAGGCCGCGAGGAAGAGATGTCGCGGACTGACACTTTCAAGTTTTGCAGTCGAGGAGCAGGCGAGGAAAGCTGGGAAAGAATCTGATCGTTGCAGTCTTTTGAAAACTCTAGATAGAATTCTTGGATATGTTCTGCGTGGTTCATCAATTTCTCTATAAGACCCCACCCCCAGGATCCGCGTTCTGAGACTATGCGTATCCGCAGCGGCGCCTGCTTTGACCTGGCCAACAACTCTTCTGTCCAGCGCAGCGATACCACGAAATGGTACGTCCAAAGGGTTGGGCAATCTAGAGCCACACTGCGCCAGTAACGGCAGACATACGAAACGTTGACCCAACTGGGCACAGTTTTGGTGGGAGAGTAAGGGCCATTGTAATGGTCGAGAGCGTAATGGATGAATGTGGTTGCAAGCAATTCTGGTGGGAGGCGACAAGCAGGGGATAGAGTGTTCCTTCGGGTGCAGAGTTCTCGTATCGATGACGAGTACACGGCGATCTCTTCGTCAGTGTGGGCTCGGGCTTCTGAATCAGTCACCATGGGTAGTACGGGTTGTAAACTAACGAAGCTTTGTAACTGTGTCTAGGAGTAAATGTCAGTGTTAATAGCGTTGCGATAATAGTCGATGGCATACGGTGTTCTGATATTCTTCGAGATGAGTTGGACGTAACGCTCGTCGACTAAAAGGTGCAAACAACGATGGCAACACTTGCTGCTGACTCGTATCCTGTCGCATTCGCTGCTGACTCATACAACCTGTCGCGCTCGTCGCCGACAACCGTCTACCTAGTCGCGTCCATCCGCAGACTCCCCTTCATCACTCACGATCCGTCGCCCACAGCGACTCCACGACCTCTCGATATCCCTCATCCCTCCTCCTTCAGCAATGTCGGATCACATCCACGTTCCTCCTCCCTCTCTCGTCGGGTATCACCCGCGACATCTCAACTCAGGCTCTATACGGCTACAAGAATCGTTACAGGCTCTCTCAATGTTTCGCCCGACTGCTCGTCCGACAAGCTAGAACCTCAGGCCGATGTGATGTTTTGTAGCGCGAGTACCTACACAATGACCCTAATCACTAAGTCCTTTGTACCACTGCCCTTCCAATGGAAGACGAAAAGACTGGATCCAAGACATCATGTTCATGCTCCAACGAGACGGACAGTTCAGTGCCACATCGCGCCAGTGACGGCAGACGTATGAGACGTTCACCCAACTAGGCGGGGTGCTAGCAGGACGATTGCGGTACTCGCGTAGGCGTTCGCCGTGGAAACAGTCCCGAGCGCACTGGATGAATATGTCTTCCATCATCTCTGTTGGAAGCCGGGAGACGAAATAAAGGGTATTATTCTGAGCATGGATGTTGATCGTCTTGTGTTCTTCATTGGCGTGAGCTGTAAGTGACAAGCGCTTCATCTTCGATTTGATGATATAGATGAGCTGGTTATCACTTGAAAGCAGAAGTCGGAACAAGAGCGCGACATTAGTTAACAGTGGGATCAGAGTTTGTGTCACGGCGTTACTCGGCGACTTACTACTGCATGTACCGGCTTCGACTCTGCAGCAGTGAGAGGCTAACAAAAGGCTTTAGTTGATTTGTTTGTACCTAAGTATATCGCAGCCTTGTCTGGAACAACTCACCATCAAGCGGAGCAAAGAGATGTGAAGGTGTTGGCTCCAGGAAGGTTGACAAATCCGTAGTACATCGGTAGATTCATTTACTACAAAGGCGTCGATACACGCGATGTTTATTACTTACATCCTTTGAGGGTCTCCCTTAAATTGTCACTGGATACATCATACACGAGAAGGAAGGACATCATCAAGGAACAATTCAGTACAACAAAACACGTTGTACCCAACTCGAGCAACGAGACTGAGAAAATCGCTCAATCGGCCCTCCTCCTAAATAATACCTTTGCTTTGGGATCGGGAAAGATCGCAGGGCCAAAGTACAAGCTACGCGGAAGTTTCGCGCCATCTTCCAACTTGACGTCGTACGCCGTAACGATATGCGCGAGCATAGTCTTCAACTCGTTTGCAGCAAAGAAACGTCCGGGACTACCAAACGAAAACGATCCCAGATTTTCAAATGTCTGTAGCACTCGAGGAAAATGAATACCCGTACCACGCATGTGCACCATGTCCAAAGGCGTGATACTTAATGCTCGTCGAGACGAACTGATGTTTGTCTGGCTCCTTCATGTCAGCGAATCGGAAGGGCTTGAACGATTCGGCGCTCTCGTAGAACTTGTCATCACGGTGTAGACATCCAGTGGCGACGCCGATCGTCGTCCCTTTGGGGATGAATGTTCCGTCTACGAACGTAAAGTCTTTCATTGCCTTGCGCGAGACGCTCACTGATGTATAATCCGAGTAGTGAAAATGCGGCCTTGTTAACGAATGTAGAGACACGCACGAATGTTGATGCCTTCAAGGCGTTGAGACTCCCTCAGGAAGCTGTCGATTTTGTGCATCTTGCTCAGTGCAGCTTTCGTCCATCCTTCCTTCTCGATGATGCCTTCGACTTCTTCGCGGAGTGGTCGGATATATTGTGGATTTGCCGCGAGGAAGAAGAGCGCTTGAGTGAAGCTCTGCCATTCGACGTCAGTAAACTGTGTTGGCACATGGAATCAATGCGTACAACGGAAGATGTCTAGTCATCAAAAAAAGAACCGAACTGAGCGTCATAAATATATGAGACAGACTCAGGACCCACGTGAATAGCCGCAAAATTGATTGCCATCATGCGCATCGTCAGTGACTTGATCGTCAATTCTGGGCCCTCTGCTTCTTCCATCAGCCAAGAAAGAAAGTCGTTCTACATATCACAAAACGGGTAGTGAGTACCGATCTTGTCTGCAAGTGAGCCTTACCAACAGGTTTGTCAGCCCAGTTATTCCCATACTCCTTTAGGTGTTTTCGTCGTTCTTCGATTATCGGACCGAGAAGCTTCCTTCCCCGCTGCTGGCGTCGATTAACGCTCGTGAGCAACCAGGTAGCTGTACTGTTCATAGGTCAAATGCTAAACTTTGACCACATGGTCATAAACGACTCACTGTCGCAGCAACTTTGGAAATAGCCAGATTATAAACCCCCCGGTGGCAACGTCGACAGCATACCGAATGTTGAGATCCATCCAATCTGGGTCACGGCCTAGGGAAGCTTGATCGAAAACAAAAGACAGGAGAGATGACGTGTGGTCTCACACAATGGAAGTCCGACAAGTATTCTATTGCTCGTCCTGACGATTACTTGTTGCATGCTGGTGAGCGCCGGAACTCTCTTCCATTCTGAACATTTCAGATGTCCGTCATCAGCGTACAACAACGGGGACGAGATGCTCACCATTGCCTTTGAGATCCAGCACGTCATCAAAGGCGGTGGTAATCTCGTCCTTGATCTCGGGATACAGCACATCCAGATTTCGAGTCAGTTGTGAACGTATGACCGAAACATGATAGGGATTCCGGAGAAGTTCAGGTCCGAACGTGTAATCGAATTGTAGCGACTGTCGGTGAATTTCAGCGCAAGTAATTTGACGAAACTAGACAGTGACTCGCGTCATTCATGGCCTCCGAGAACGAGAGCACGTCTTCGGGTGCTTTCCAAATTTCTTTTATATGTTCGTGACTGTTGATAACGACCGTCCAGGAGAACATAGTTGCAAATTTGAACGGCGCTGTCTCGTACTGGAACATTGTGAACTTACGTGAAATATGCAGAACATGTAGACTCGCCTTCTTGTACCCTTTCCGTATAGTATGAACCGCATTGATCACATACTTTGAACCAGCCCACCAAGAACCCAACCAGCTACTTGATCCGACTGTGGGGATTGCATCGAGCTGACCAGATAGGCGAAGGTCAAGGAAACGGACTGCGTCGTCATGGAATACGCTCACTTTGGAAGGCCAGGCTAACTTTACGACGACAAAAATCGCAGCGGCAATACCAGCAAAGTAAGTGACACTTGAGATGTTCTCTGGTAGATCCAACAGTGGAGACCTCATCAGTGAAACGGGTTTACACCCTGAGTCGGGGAACTGGGGAACTGACGCCGTTATCTGGTTTTTATATGGTGTACAGGCCCTACGGTTGGTGTAGCGAACATCGGGGCTTCTGGAGCTTGGGTCTGAAAGGAAGGTTCCCTTTGGTGGCGTTGACAGGCACAGCCCATCTTCATATGCACATGATTCCGAGAGTCGGACGCCCTGCTTGTCGGCTTCATGTCTGAGGAATCAACGCTTGAAGCTTGAAGGCTAGCGAGGTTTACGTGGAACCGAGTACGCGTGGTGTCACAAGAAAGACGAAGTTAATTGGGCTAGCATGGTCCATTGGAACTGAATGATACATGAATTGAACGCGGAAGTTCAGCGCAGGTGTGTGACCACAGCACGGGCATCATGCATCAATGGCCAGTTTCGGGATTAATTGGGCTTCCCGGGCTGTGCCTGTCGGTACCTTCAAGTTGCCGCGACCTTGAATGGGAGGAATCAACGCACAATCAACGCTTCAAGTTGTGCGATAAGATGGGTTCGAAAACACGATCAGCGCCCCGGCGGTTGTGTCACTTCGCGCCGTCTAGTACATGAACCCATGGCCACAACTCATAACGCTCAGCCCTAGACACGTTTGCCGGGTACGTCGCAGTGCGTCCTTCGTGATCGGCGGCGAACTGACGCCATTTAAGAATTCGCCCTTTGTTTGGCTTTAAATAATCCTACATCCTCTTCCAAAGTTCAAATGATACATATCAAACATGATGTGGAGATATCATGATTAGCGCCAGGAGACGCGAGGGCAGAACGCAACTGATATCGTTCAAGTGCTAATTTTCCCAGCATCATTCATTGTACCACGAGTTTCACTTTATTTTCGAGGCTCCTGGCGACCATACTCAGTAGCCTGGTCTTCCATTGCCTATTGATGTCAAAGACCCTACACGACGGTGATGGCCCTCCTGAACCCTGTGTATCACTGCGGCCCTCTCAAATCCGTTGACGAGCCAAAAAGCTTAGATCCAACTTGGATCCACGTTACTATGTTCACCATTAATTGCTGGCGCTCACAGTGTAGTCATGCAGACCAAGTTCATTCAGTTTCGACAAAGGGAACATTTACACCATACACTACAGAGACACATTCAGAGGGGTGTGTGTATCTGAGTCTAGTAAATGCGTCACGGTAACCCGTTCCATCCAGGTAGTTCAACCATTGTTGGAACAGCATCATCCAAAACCACGCCAGTGTCAACAATCGCTCCACGACCGAACCGTGTCCAACATACTGGCTCCACCTATCCGGCAGTGAGTCATGGTAAGGCGACCGTTGGGAACATTGCGGGTAGAGAGCACGTCCAAGAGACGCTGATAGCTGATACCAGGGCCCCCCAGCCTGCGGTCAGCTCCTGGAGAAAATGTGATCCATTCGAGTTCCAATTCCTCCAGTGCGGGTACCAACACGTGACCTGGATAATCATCCGGGCCAAGCCCGCCTTCACCCTCTGCGCCATCAGGAACGGTGAGCTCTGTGCAAGCGAGCACGGAAAGATCTGGCATGATGCCGTTGGTCAGTTTCATGTACCGTAGGTCTCGGAGATGTCCCAAGATCCTCTTCCAAGAGGTCCGCGAAAAAAAGGGATGGATGAAGTGAACGCTGCGAACAGTTGTCAAAGGGAAGGAGCAAAGAATATCGTCTACGATGCGATCTCGGACGTTCATCGGCTGTTCCAACCGAAGGGCGAGCACAAGAGCTACGTTGGAGTCCCAAATCTCCGAGTCGTGTGGTGCTGTGACCGTAGGATTGTAATCGCGTTCCGATGCACCAAGTATTACTTCCATCCGCTCCGTCTTGACATACACAAAGGCCGGATGGATTGTGGAGCTGGTTTGTTCGGACCTGCTAAACCCTTGTGAAAGAACCGAAGAGAGCAAAGCATAATGGACAAGTTCGCGTTCGGAATGACATGTGAGTCTGACTCGTGTTCTCGAGGGGAAGTTAACACAAGACATGAGTGCGACAACTGTCGAAACCAGATCCGAGATGGAGAGGAAAGAAAGATGGGGTAAATTGATTTTCTGGAAATGATGGAATGTCGTGCTAGAGAGAAAACTGGCGCCGCTGGTGAGGGCAAGGTCAAGATGCAGACACATGAGGCTATGCATACACCCCAGTGTGGCCAGGAAGTCCTCCACGGTTTGTTGAAACCGATCGGGAACATGCCGCAGTGTGAGAGATGTTAAACCAGCGTGCTGGAGTGAATGCCATTGCATTTGGCACTGTATCAGCCTGAGTGTGCGGAGGGCTGGAGTATTTCCACCAAAGGGCACTGGCAGCCGCTGGGAAGCATAAGTGGTCACCGAAGTTGCCACCGAAATTGCCAAGTTTTGCGGACAAGGAACACACGAGGAAAGCGCAGAAAAGACCTGGTCAACGAAGTCGGCAGGAATGTCTAGATTGAGGTCTTGCATCCGTGCTCCATGGTCCAATACATTTTCAAGTAGGTTGAGTGCCCGGCGATGGTCATCGAATTTATCTATATATATCTTCAAGGGCGCCTGCTTCGATCTAGCAAGTATCTCCTCTGTCCAGCGTGGCGATACCATGAAATGGTAGGACCAGAGAGCAGGGCAATTCAGTGCTACGTTACGCCAATGGTGGCAAACATATGAAACATTCACCCAGGTAGGCGCAGCGTGAAAATGGAAGCGTTCATGATCATCGCGAGCACAATGGATGAATATGGTTTCCATGACTTCCCCGGGAAGGCGGGAGATGAAAGCGAGGGAATTCCGGTGAGAATAGAGGTCGAGTAAGACCATTTTCTGTCTACCGATCTCTTCATCGACGAGGGCTATGCGGGACAAGGTATCCATATCGTTTGCTCCCGGAGATGGAGCTGGACGTTGTGGGCAGAAAATAGAGCGACACAGAAAGTGGAATTAGCGTTCGCGTCAGGACAACGCTCGATGACTTCCATACCAGCTGCTTCAAAAAGATCGTGAGTCGCAACATTGTTGCCAGTGGTTGTCAAAACGGCATTCTGTGTTTGGTTGTATTTGGATAAACTGCAAAGTCTGGGCACGACTAGCGCACATTTCTGCATCATGATCTGAGTCGACCGAGAGCTCCAAGTGGTGCTATCTATTGATTGGTGACCACAAAAGCAATTACAACACCGATGCGGCAGACTCCAGTAAGACCAGAATATGAGTATTGGAACAGCTGGCGAAATTGAAATGGCGGCTTCACCAGCGGCAAATCCCGACTGATGCTTGATCGAGGTGGAGATTGAAGTCCTCACTTGGCATCCTGCCGGTGCCCGCCCGCCTCTCCTCGAAAAGTCGAGGTCCCTGTCCATCGAATGTAACGCTTCAGATCGGAGGACAGCGTAACAAAATGAAAGAGCTAGGAGATGGTGACAGTCTCCAGAGTGTCCGCGCTCAACACAGCAAGCAACTCGACAAGCAGCATGATCTACACGATGTGGCATCTCTGCCTCGGCTGATCGCCGGTGGGTCGCCGTCCCAATCGCCGGCCCAAAAACGCCGGATGTTCCAATTCTCACATGTCCTCGGTAAGACAGGGGTTGCGCTTTCTCACGATTGGTGCGGCAGAAACCTTGCCAAGCGAGGTGACCAGACGGACGAGGTGAGTGACATGCACGCTACTAATGATCATATCATCTCAAGTCCATTGGTGTGCCAAAGCGATTAGATCCGATATATCATGTTCACTGTCGCTCGCTCTCAGAACCAGTCATGCAGAACATGTTCATTCCGTTTGGACAAAGGGGACATGTATATCATACACTAAAACAAAGCCAGAAGGCTTGGCGATGCATCTGGAAAATACCGTCGAAACAGCCCCTTGAACCCAGGTAGTTCAACCATCTTCGAGACAGGATCATGCACAACCAAGTCGGTGTCGACATCGCTCCACGACCGAACCGTGTTCGATATAGTGGATTCACCTATCTTGCATCCTGTGAGCGTGAGGCGGCCCTGGGAGGAATTGCGGGTAGAGAGCGCGTCCAATAGACCCTGACAAGTGATAGCAGGTTCACCCCGTTTGGAATCGCCTCCCGGCAAAAATATGATTCACTCGAGTTTCAACTCCTCCAGCGCCGGGACCAATACATGACCACTCAGAGCATGCTCATGTTCATCCTCCACGCCATCATGAGTGGTGAAATCTGCGCAAGCGAGCATGGAAAGATCTGGCACGCTGCCGCAACTCAATTTCATGCACCGTAGGTCTTGGAGAATCCCCAAGATCCTCCTCCAAGAGGTCCGCGAAAATATAGGATAAATGACGTGAACGCTGCGAACAGTTGTCAAAGGGAAGGAGCAAAAGATGTCGCTTATAATGCGAGCTCTGACGTCCACTGACTGTGAGATCCAGATAGCGAGCACAAGAGGCATATTGGAGTCCCAAGCCTCACGTGGTGTTGTGACCGTAGGATCAAAATCGCGTTCCGATGCACCAAGTATGGCTTCTCCACAACCCGTGTTGCTATCCACGAACGCTGAACGGATCACGGGGCTAGCCTGTACCTGGTCTTCGGGCCTGCTAAATCTTTGAGAAAGAACCGAGGAAAGCAGAGTATAATGTTCAAGTTCGGGTCCAGAACGACCTGAAAAAATAAACTCGGGGTCGGGACGACATGTGACTCTGACTCGTGTTCTCGATGGGAAGTTTACACAAGACAGGAGTGCGACAACTGTCGCAACCACATCCGAGATGAAAAGGGAAGAAAGGTGTGGTAAGTCGGTTTTCGGGGAGACATGGAATGCCGCGCTAGAGAGAAAACTGGCGGCGCCAGAGAGGGCACAATCGAGATTTAGACGCGTGAGGCCTTGCATATAGCGTAACGTGACTAAGAAGTCCCCCACGTTTTGTCGGAACCGATCAGGAACGGACTGCAGTGTGAGGGATGTTAAACCACTGTGCTTAAATGAATATCATTGCATTGGGCACCGTTCCAGCCTGAGTGTACGGAGGGCTGGAGTATCTCCACCAAAGGGCACTGGGGACGGCCGGGGAGTATAAGCGTCCACCGAAAATTCCGCCGAAATTGCCAAGCTTTGTAGACAAGGGACACGCGGGGAAAGCCTAGAAAGAACCTCGTTGAAAGACTCGTCCGGGATGCTGGGATGGAAGTCTTGGATCCGTTCTGCGTGGTTCAACACCTTTTCAAGTAGGTCGAGCGGCCAGGTATCATCGGATTTATCTAGATATATCTTCAAGGATGCCTGCCTCGACCTGGCCAATATCTCCTCCGTCCAGCGTGGCGATACCACGAAATGGTAGGACCAGAGAGTAGGGCAATTCAGTGCTATGTCACGCCAATGACGGCAAACATATGAAACATTGACCAAGCTAGGCACAGCGCGACGACGATTGGGGCGCTCATGACCGTCGCGGGCGCAGTGGATGAATATGATTTCCATA
This sequence comes from Xanthoconium purpureum, assembly GCA_038090075.1. Lineage (NCBI taxonomy): Eukaryota > Fungi > Basidiomycota > Agaricomycetes > Boletales > Boletaceae > Xanthoconium > Xanthoconium purpureum. The sequence goes on along the minus strand of JBBPMA010000341.1, from coordinate 5,583 downwards.
GTCTCCGCTGGAAGGCGGGAAATGAAAGCAAGGGAGTTCCGGTAAGCATGGAGGTTGGCCAATATCAATTTCTGCCTGGCAATCTCCTCGTCGACGCGGGCTATAAGAGAGAATGTGTCCGTGTTTCCACAGATGAGTCTGGACGTTTCAATCGCGTCAGTATCACTCAGTACAACACCCGATGACTTAATTACCGGATTCGAGAGATACTGCAACCGTGGACGTTGTCGAAACATTCTCAAGATGGCAATACTCTTGTATTTGGTTGTATTTGGATAAACTGTACAGTTTGGATCAGCCACATTAGCTCATCGTCTGGCACGACCAGCACACTCCTCTGCACGATGTCGACCGATCTCCAGTGGCTCCTTCTCCGCGTCAGTACCATTATTCAACCCACAAATGACACGCTGACAACTCCTGAGATAGAACTACAACTCCTTCCTCGTGAAAAAGGTTCCCGAGGGCCCCATATTCTCCACCGAACCCGTATGTCGACTGGGTTTACTCTCCGTACCATCATCAGACATGTCTTTCGTCGCAGGGTAACCTCCGCAATCTTCATTCGCACAAGTACTCGGGTCTTTCCAATGACAAGGCAAGAACGATTCTCCGATACCGACGCTATTGACCCTAACGACGTTTTGCAGACGATCGACATCCAGGACTCTCCCTCGGGCATCCAGGTCACCGTGACCAAGTCCAAGGCGACGCTCCACCAAGTCCGTGCCGCCCGGACGACGTTCGCGATCCGCAACCGGTCAGGTGGCCGTCGTGCATTGGGCGTCGTGGCCGGTCTCGCGAAAAAGGGCTACCGCCCCGATCTCCGCGCCGTGAGTACTTTCCCTTGCTCGGGTACACTTTTTCTCGCTTGGCTGTGGAGAGCCACGAAAACGCACTCTCGTTAGAACTCGCTGGATACCACCTCACGGTGTATGAAGGTCGAGCGTGGACATGTTTGCAATATCAAAATGGTCCATCTTTTGGATGGTCTCCATCAAGCATATGTTCTCTCCGTCCCTTTGCGTTGCGGGGAGGCGCAATTGGCGACTACATCTCTCTCTGTCTATGATCATCCTGCGTGTATATTTTACTAACGGGATGTCCTGGACAGGCTGCCCTCGCTCGCACATCTGCTCTCATTGCTACACAAAAAGAAAAGAAGGGACGTCCACCAAAGAAGGCTCGGGGGAAGAAGGCCATTGCATGACCGTCTGGCGTGTATCTCTAGTATTCCTCTCGCTATGCACCTTCATGATAAATAAGTATTCATGCATTATGCATCATGGCTTATGGCTATCGCCCGTTCTCGCTGAGCACGAGCACTTTTTAGCAGTTTCCGATCGACCGATACAAATACACACGAATCAGCTATGCGTACAACGTTCGGCTTGCCCTTTCAACATTCAATCTTCAGTCCACGCAGCGCCTCCATTTGGATGATTCAAAGAGCCAAATCTCTGCCCATGGGCTGCCCAATCCTTCCCGCCGCTCCGAAAGAGTGCTTCATGCTCGAATAATCCTTGGACGGCATCGTCGCATCCACCTTGTGGTACACGTTCTCCCTGAGTCTGTTCTGGTCACGTTCACCATGTCCGTGTTTCTTCTCCTTCTTCGGCGCCTCTTCCTCATTGTGCGGAGGGGGGTGCTGCGCCTGGGCTTGTTCGTCGCCGTCCCCCTGAGTGGCGGGACGCGGGTAGTCCGCGTTCTCGACGGGTTGTGTGGGGGCGGGGGCGGTCGTATCGCTGTTTCAGCTGAATGTTTGGCACGGATATCAAATCAAATCGGTGTCTGGTAACTCACGCGGTGGTGTGGGGTTTCGAACGTGCATTAGAGAGGCGACGGCCGCCGACTCTCACTATCGTGCAACGACACGACCATCAGCGAGTGCGTTGTGCACTGTGGTGATACACGGCTTACTGGCTGGGGGATGGTGGACCGACAGAACGTCAGACATGGTGCTGGTTGGGAGCAACGTCGAGGGGGAGGGGAAGCGGAGTTATATAGGACAACCTGAGGTCGCGTGACTGCCCAAGATCCGATGAATTCGAGACTCATCTCGCCTCATCCCACCCCTGGCAAGCTGAATTGGATTCAGTGCAAGGAACCGATCCCACCAGATAGCATAGCTTTCGAAAGCAAGAAAAATCAGACTGGTACAGTCATGCTGTCGTTTTGGCATATGCCCATAGCATGCAAGGACATCGTGTGGAATGACATGGGGCCTGGGATAAGTAGATGAACAAATGAAAAAACGTTTACTCTTCCTCCTCTTCGTCGCCGCCCTCTTCTCTCTTGGCAGCAGCAGCAGCCCGCTTGCGCTTGACGCGTCCCGGGCGTCCACCTCCATATGGCGAGGTGAGCGCAAAGTCGATGTGTTTCTGCGAGTCAAGACGAATGACAAACGATGGGACATTGACGATTTGCTTTCCAACCCTACAAGAGAACACATCAGCACCTCGTTCCGCTTTCTCAGAAATCTAGACTCACCGAATGTGGCGTTGTTTGATGAGCGTACGCGCGTGGTGAATACTCTTGGCAAGGTTGGTCTTGAACACCTGCGTCTGCAGCCGGCGTTCCAAGAAATCCTCGACTTTCAATGCCAACACGTAATCGAGACGCATGCGGGTCTCGTCGAGCACACCGATACGGACGAGACGACGGATGAGCGCGTTGCCCTCGAAAAGACGCTTGGGGTCTTTGTCATCGAGCTTGAGCAGCTCACGGGCAGCACGACGGATTTTGGAGAGGATGAGACCGATACGCCAGATCTCGCGTTTGTTGCGGAGGCCGTACTCGCCGGCGAGCTAGACCGATGAGAACGTCAGTCTGAGTAGACGCGATGGGAGTATATGAGGGTACCTTGAGTTCGGCGTCGAGACGAGCTGAACCGAACGCACGACGAGGGACCTTGTAACTGTTGTGTTATCAAAGACTGTCGTGAGTACTCTGATTCTCGCCAACAGCTCTCCAGACTCACGTCTTGCTATGGTTCCGTGGTGCCCTGCAGTGAAAAGATCAGCACAACGTGCGAAACGTTGAGCACGACGAGGACGTTACCTGGGCATTTTGTTGAGGAGGGTCGTGTGTTCTAGCGACGCCCATATTGGGGTGACTTTGGTGGGTGCGCCACAACTGTACAGTCTATCACAAGCCACCGGAGATACCCGGCTCATACACTCGACACCACTCTCGAGACCAAGACCGACATTGACGACGCCGACACCGTACGTCTACCCAAACTTTTCTTTATCGCCGTCGCTGACAACGACCACGCAGCACGCAAGATGCCTCACTCTTTCGGTTACCGTGCGCGCACGCGCCACATGTTCAAGCGGGGCTTCAAGGGTAATCATTCAGCACTCTGCATAAACATGAGGGATCCTCACGAACGGCATCAGAACATGGCCCCATTAAACTGTCCACATACTTTGTCAACTTCCGCGTCGGCGACATCGTCGACATCAAGGCCAACGCCGCTCAGCAAAAGGGTATGCCCCACAAATACTACCACGGGTGCGTCTATCTGCATTTCTTACCCAGTCGATGCTCATGCGGACATGGCAGACGAACTGGCATTATCTACAACGTGACCCCACACGCCGTCGGCGTCATCGTCCACAAGGTCGTCGGCAACCGGTACATCGAGAAGCGCGTCAACCTCCGCGTCGAGCATGTCAGGCACTCCAAATGCCGACAAGAGTTTTTGGATCGGGTGAAGCGCAACCACGACGCACACGTCGTTGCCAAGGAAACGGGCGGTGCGTAAGGTTACATTTTGTGTGGATCGTGCGATGCTGATGCCGTCGCGTAGAACGAGTCTCGTTGAAGCGCGTGCATGCGCTTCCTCGGGAAGCCCACACGGTGTCGGTTGCTGACAATGCACCGCAAACGATGGCGCCTGTACCATACGAGACTACGATCTAAAATGCACTGTTTGTCCTGTCCTATCGGTCCCTTTTTTTCTATGATAGCACTCCATGTCATGCACCTCCATGCAATCATGACTTGCCATGGTTTATATCAACGCCCTCCGAACACATCTGAACAGCACTTTTATCTAGTTGATCTTCTCGGTAGGTTGGGCATCACTGACGAGGACAACCTTTCCCGGATTGACTTTTAGCCGGGAACGGAGCCCATCTAAGCGTACAAGTTCCATGAAAATGCGCTGTCCATTTATTTCATCACCAATTCATTGGATAGCTCATCATTCGGTACGACCTTTGCAGATTGCACTTGCTAGGGCCCTCGATGTTGTATGTAGCACCTGGCAGATGCAGTGTTCAAGGCGCACTATTGATGGTCGGCTTCTCCGAATTGGCGAGGAAGCCACCACGTTGCCGATCCGAACGCCATGGTGATAAATGCCAGGGTGGTTGCGCAAAGTGTCCTTATAGAATCTCTCGTCCGATGCCCAGACGGCCTCACAGGATACCCAGGTACGCAGTTTTCCAACCTCACCCTTGAATCGCGGATAACCAGCTACGCAGGCAGACTCCTATTTATACCATCCGCGAAAGCAGCAAGGCAAGAAATTGTGACCGCAATATTTTTGGATCCAATCTTATTGGCATGCTAAGGAAGTTCCATAGGCCACATAAGAGGGTCATCATTGCCATGAACTTGTGGACAAGTGAAGACTCTGTTGGTTTGACTGCATTGATGACCAAGGTTTGTTAAGGTGTTGATGTGAACCTAAATCTAGATTTGCTCATTTGTCGTTTGCAGCCCTATGGTCCAGGAGAGTTCTGTACGCCTGAGTTCAGATAGACTTCCTGTGTGTACACTATCATATCGTGGGTAATAATACATGCAGTCCAACGAAGTTTAAAGGAACGGAAATTACTCAAGTCAGTCATCCCCCTCTCCATCATCAAACTCGTTTGAACCATAGCCACCTTCTGTCAGTCTGTCGATTATAAATCTGTGCCAAGCCGATAAGATACAAGTGCTTATACGATGTCGTCGTGCACTTACTCCACCTCCTCTTTCAGATCGTTGCAGTAGGTATCTGCCCGCGTTTAGTGAGATAACTTGCCTACCTTAAACCTTGCGGCACACTTACCAAGGGGTAAATCCTGCGGGTCATAACCTATCGATCCGTGCTTGTCAAAAAAGATGTATGACGACATCTAGTGTGCTCACCGAAAGGCATTTCAATTTGGTCTGCGATTCCTTCAATGCCCATCAATGTGAATGCGACCACAGTAACAATTGGGACCGCTCCCCAGCCCATATCGTTCATGAGAGTGAGAGGTAGAGCGAACAGGTACAACGTTACGCATTGTTTGAGATGAATTCCATCTACCGACATATAGTTAGATGTGAACTTGCCAAGCCATAGTGTAGGAGACCAACAGGAGGCAGGGATGGGCGTGTTGGCAATCCGTTCCATAGACGTCATCTGATCTACCATAGACTGAACCCTGTCAAGATATCTTCAGCATGTAACAAATCAATGGAGGACAGTGACTCGCAATCCATTCATAGCATTAGCCCCTGGTTCACAGAAACGATCCTAAGTACAATGTGTGTAGAATCGAGCACTGTCTTACCTGCAGGACCAACTGTCTCCAGTAA
>JBBPMA010000340.1:0-28270 GCA_038090075.1 Xanthoconium purpureum | reverse complement strand
TGATGCGTGTCAGAGGTTAGATTTAGGTTTCCAGGTGTTCTTCAATGATGGGTATTCTTTCTATGTGGTCAGGAACCCCTGTTGTCCTGCAGAGCCCTGATATGAAACAATTTGTTCCACTTTATACTCTTTTTCAGAGGCAATCCAGTCGGGCAGAGGTTTCAAGAAGTTGGGTCCATGTGCTTTGGTTTCTCTGTACGGGGACAGTAGGGAGGCATGGAAAATGTTATGGATTCTCCAAGTTGAAGGAAGTCTGAGTTGGTAAGAAAGCAGTCCCAACACCTGAGAGATTTCAAACAGGCCTTGGCTTTTGGATGCTAGTTTCTTGGAGGGGTAGTTGAGATGAAGATGGGAAGCCTCTAGCCACACCTTATGTCCAACTTTTCATGGGATAAAGTCCTGGAAGTTTTGTTCCTTCATGATCCAACGGGCTGTTTTATGTGTGGCTAAAGCTTCCTTTCACACCTCTTCCAAAGTGGATAATCGGGTTTCTAGGGCAGGGATGAAGGTTTTGAAACTTGGCTGTAGAGAGGAAGTCTGACCATTTCCGAGGGTTGTTGGCACAGAAGATGTGAAGGTATGTCTTGATTTCTTGGTTAGCACATTCTGTTTGCCCATCAGTCTGTGTGTGATACACAGTGGATAGTTTGACATCATAGTGAAGAAGTTGAGTGAGTTCTCCAGCAAAGGCTGATGCAAACTGTAGGCCTTGATCTGAGATCAGAGAGTCATGGAGTCCAAATCATTTGAAGACATATGAGACAAAAAGCTGGGCAACTCCAGCAGCATCAATTGTTTTGGAGCAAGGTATGAGAATTACCCCCTTTGTAAGGCCATGGTCAACCATGACCATCAATGAGTCATGTCCATTGGAGGGGGGAAGATTGGTGATGAGGTCTACAAAGAGCTGTTTGAAAGGAAGATTACAGGACAAGGGGATGGGCATTAGTGGAGAATGGATGGGATGGTGATTGATCTTGTTTTGTTGACAGACCACGCATCCAGATATGAATGCATTGACAAAGGAGGAGAGGCTGGGCCACCAAAAGTCACGTTCTAGTAATGCTTTGGTGCAGAAACATCCTGCATGGCTGGTGGTAGGAGAGCTGTGTATGGATTGTAGTATGGCTTGTTGTTCATGTGGCAGAATGTACATCCAATTTTTGAAGTAAAGATGTCCATTAGACATGTGCCAATCACTTTTGGAGGAATGAGGGAATAGTGGTGATCCCTGTTGAAGGTTCTCTAGTGCTTGGAGCACTAAGGGGTCTGACTGGGAGGAAGATCTGATTTTCTTGGCTAGAGTAAGGTCCAAGGCATTAATAACTATGGGTTCTGGGCAAATGGACACATCTATGTTGTCCTGAGTGGTGTTGACATGGTTTCGTTTGGAAAGTGCATCTGCTGGGCCCATCTTCATTCCAGGAGCAACCCATTGTAGATCAAAGTCCTGCAAGAACAGGGACCATCTAGCTTGTTGTCTAAATAATTTCCAGGGATCTTTGATGTAAGAAAGGTTTTTGTGGTCAGTGATGATGGTAATGGAGTGGGTAGTTCCCTGCAGATATTGGCGCCATTCTTCCAGGGCTAGAATGACTGCCAAAAGTTCTTGGTCATAGATGTCATAATTTTGTTGAGCAGAAGTGAATGTGCTGGAGTAGTAGGTGCAAGGATGAAGGTTGGAGTTCTCATCAGCTTGCATGAGCATGGCACCTGCAGCCAACAGAGAGGCATCTGTCATGATGGTGAAGGGGCAGGTGACATTGGGATTTTGTAGGACAGGGGCAGAGGAGAAGATCTTCTTGAGTTGCTCAAAAGCATCCTGTTGTGTTTGTGTCCAGTTCCAGGATTCTCCCTTCTGAGTGAGTTGGTTTAGGGGGGTGATGATGTTGGAGAAATCTGGGATGAATTTCCTGTAGAAGTTGGTGAATCCCATGAACAATTGGATTCCTTTGACTGAAGTGGGGGGTTTCCACTTCTCTATGGCCTCAAGTTTTTTTCTATCCATCTCAATCTTGCCTTGTCCAATGATCATTCCCAGGAATTCCATGCAAGGGGCATCAAAGATGCATTTGGAGAGTTTGATTGATAGCTCATGCTCCCTAAGTTGCTGAAGTACTTGTCTTGTACATTTGTGGTGAAGGGTGATGTCATCCTTGGTGTAAATGCCCAGATCATCCATATAGATCTTTAACCATTTTTCCTGGATCATGTCTGCAAAGATGTGGTTCATGAATGCTTGGAACATAGGTGGGGCATTACAGAACCCGAAGAACATGACAGTTGGTTCAAATAGGCCCAATGGAGTGATGAACACAGCCTTCCACTGATCTTCCTTCTGGATGTGAATGTTGTTGTATCCCCATCATATGTCAAATTTGGTGAATAGGGTAGAGCTTTTCATGTCATCAATGAGTTCAGGAATGAGAGGGAGAGGATAGGCATTTTGAACAGTATGGGAATTCAGGTAGCGATAATCCTGACAGGGACAAAGGGTTCCATCCTTCTTTGGTACAAAGAAGAAGGGAGATGCTTGGGGTGACTTCAAGAGTACTATCCTTCTGGTCCAAAGATGTTCTTTGATGAATTCATTACAAGTCTCCATTTCTGCTGGGTTCAAGGAGTACACTTTTGCGATTTTGGGGGTAAAATCCAGACAAAGTTCAATGGTGTGGTTATAAGGGCAATGTGGGGGAAGTTGATCGTGGGTTTTCTCAGAGAACACATTTGCAAAGTCATGACACCATTTGGGGATAGGAGGTTTCTTTCTTTCAGTGTTCTGCACAATCTGGGTGGAAATGGTGGTTTTTCCAATGATTTCCCCTTTCAGCCAAGTCTCTTGTTTGCACAATTGATGGGAGATTTTTTGGTCTGCATAAAGCCCTAGCCATTGAAGGAGGTATCATTGGGGAACATGATCTGTTGGAGTGGAACATGGAGATTTGGGAATAGAGATTGTATTGGCAATCCAATCAATTCCAAGGTTCCATTTGTGCAACCAAGACATTCCTAGTATGACTTGTTGTCATCCCAAGCTTAGGACCATTAGATCTATGGTCTCTTTAGAGTGGGGGAATAAAATGTCAGTGTGAGCTTTCCAGCAGAAGGTTCCTTTAGCATTGGTAGTTCCATTCACATTGTAGGCTAGGATGGGTTTGGGAAGATGTTTCAGGGGGAAATCTGCCTTAGTCAAAAGGCCGATGTCAATGAAGTTTCCAGTTGCTCCACAGTCAATAATTGCTGTGGTTTCAATGATTTGTGTCCCAGTAGCTAGTTTGATGGGAAGACGAATGGTTTGTTCATTGGGTAAAGCTACTAGTACATGGGCTAGGTTGTGGGAAGAAGACATTGAAGTGACCTTCCATTTCAAAAATCCTTGTCAGAGGGGATTGTATCAAAGGTAGTGGCGACAGCCACATCTTCGCTTGGTTTCTCATAGCAAAGTTTCAGGGTTCAAAGAATTTCTTCTTTGCTTCTTTCCTGGGTCTTCAAAGTTTGGACATAAGCGTCCATGGAGGTGATGGGAGTGATGGTAGCAGTGGTGGAGGTGAAGGTGTCAGTGGAGCAAACCTGTTGGGGACAATGGTTGGATGGTCGAGATTGACTCTGAGAGGATTCTTTATAGGTGTTACAATGGTCTGCGTTGTGTCCTTTTTTGCAACATTTGAAGCAGAGCCCTTTTCAGATGCATTGAGTGTGTTCTGGGGGGGTGAGCTTTTTGAAATGTATGAAATCCACATCCATAGCATCAGGGTCTTGGGCAGAACATGAGGAGGAGGATGAAGAGGAATGACCAGGATCGTGTTCTCCATGAAGGGCAAGGATATGCATTTTCTGGGTGTGAAAGTTCTGAGCTTTGTTAATCCATTCCTGGATTTTGGTCAAGGATGTTGACATGGAAAGGATCATGGTGGAGATTTGGGGATCTAATTCCATAGCAAAGTGTGCTATGGTTTTCTTGGTGTTACCCATTTGAGCTTTGGTGGTGAGGATCTGGAACTTTGTGATGTAAGTTTGGAAACCATCGTCAATGACTTTCCTGCCATCCTTGGTTTTCTTTTCCTTCTTTCATTGTTTAAGCTTGTATAGCTCATTTCTGGATGTCTCAACTAGATTGTAAGGGTAGAGGGTGGATGCAAAATTCTCAGCAAACTTGTCAAAGGTCTTTTCTGTGGCAGGGAAGGCAGCATCGGCCATCTTATCATACCACATTTCAGTGAACTGAAGTCCTTGTTCTTTGCTCATCTTGTTGAGGGTGGTCATGATTTTCTTGTTGTCATCAGTGTAGATAGAGGAGTTGATGGAGAAGTAGGCCTTCATTGCCTTCATCCATCGGATGGCATCTTCTGGGTCTCCTGAGAAGTCAGCAGGAAGTGCCGCTTTTAGTTCAGTAGTTCTGGCAGTGGTAGACATCGGGTTGACAGGGGGAACAAAAGGGTTGACTGGGACAGGAGGGACAGTGAGTGGGACCAGAGAGAGCAGGTGGTGCTGACAGGACAGGGGTAGGGGGTGCAGGAGAGACAATTGAGAATGAGGGGAGGTTTGTCAAGATACCAGATGAACTGGTTGAGGGTATTGAGAATACTGGGGGGGAGCATTTCCTAGGTGACAGTTGGAGTGCTGGGTTGAGGAAGAGCTTTCCTGCTGTTACTTGTTTTCCAGGGGATGGGGGTGTAGGTAGCTCAGGGGAGTGACTAGGTTTGACAGGGGATTGTCTCTGGGGGGTGGTTGCTAGGTCTAGGGGGTTCTGGGTGTCCTGGGGTGTTCCAGTTTCTTCTGGATCTTCAAAGGCTCGAAAAACTCCTTTGGGGCATCAAGGGAAAATCTTGGGTGGGCTGGGGTGGTCCTACTCCTGAATAGGAGGGACAGAAGGTTATTCTTGTTCTTTTGTTATGCAAGTTGACAGACTTGCATTGAGGTCAAGGTTTACTTACTCTAAGGGAGGTACTCACAAAGAGACACAACGTCCTCAAAGAAGTCTGAGGTTTAGGAGAAAAAAGGTATTAGGAGCAAGGTCACAACCAGACAGGCTGCAGATTGCAAGACTGATGCTGTGATTGTGTAGAACAAGAATGGAGAACAGATACAGGCTGAGCAGGTATTTAAGTACTACTGGTTATGTAAGAGGAACACTGTAGAACTGTGTGGAAGAATGGGGACACATGACTACTGTAAGAGAAGTAGTCAGGGGAGGAGACAGTCCTGTTAGGGAGGTGGAGTGCTAGAGAGAGAGAAGTATGAAAGAAGATTGAGAGTCAAATGCAAGTAAGTAATCACACACTCTCTCATGATAAGGAAAGAAGCCAGAATATACCTGGTGCATTATATGAATAAGAAAGAAAGTATGAAAGAGAAAAAGTATTGTAATGATCTGGGCCTTGGCAGTGAGGGTCTGAAATCCTGTAATGTAGGTTTGGAAGCCATCATCCTTAGTTTGTTTGCCTTTCTTGTCTTTCTTTTCCTTCTTTTGTTGTTTGAGCTTGTATAACTCATCTCTGGATGTTTCAACTAAGTTGTAGAAATAGAAGGTGGATACAAAGTTCTCTGCAAATTTAGTGAAGGTCTTCTCTTTGACGTTAATGGTGGTGTCAGCCATTTTGTCATACCACATTTCAGAGAACTGGACTCCTAGTCCCTTGCTTATTTTATTGAGAGTGGTTATGATTCTCTTGTTGTTGTTGGTGTAGATGGTGGGATTGATGGTGAAGTAGGTCTTCATTGCCTTCATCCATCAAATGGCATCCTCTGGTATCCCTGAGAAGTCAGCAGGGAGTGCTGCTTTCAATTCTGTGGTTCTAGTAGTGGTAGTTGGTTGAGGAAACAAGGGGGTTGGTCAGGGCTGGGGGCAGTGGAGAAGGGGGAAGTAGTGTTAAGGGGTTTACTGGGACCAGTGGGACAAGGGGTGCTGGAGGTGCAAGTGGTACTGGTGGAGCAGGGGTAGGGAGTATAGCAGGGGTGGTTGAGAATGAGGGAAGGTTTGTTAGGACACCAGACAAACTGGTCAAGGATATTAAAAATGCTGGGGGTGAATGTTTCCTTGATGATGGCTGGAGTGCTGGGTTGAGAAAGGGTTGTCCTCCTGTTACTCTTTTCCCAGGAGATGGGGGTGTGGGTAGTTCAGGTGAGCAACTAGGTTCAATGGAGGAGTGTTTTTGGGAGGTGGTTGCAAGGTCCAAGGGGTTCTGAGTGTTCTAGGATGTTTTGGTTTCTTCCAGATCTTCAAAAGCTTGAAAAACTCCTTTGGGTCATCAAGGAAAAATCTTGGATGGGCTGGGGTGGTCCTACTCTTAAATAGGAGGGACTAAAAGAATTCTCATTCTTTTGTTATGTGAGTCATCAGACTTGTATCTCTGGATCAAGGATACTTACTCTGAGGGAGGTACTCATGAAGAGACACTGTGTCCTCAGGAAGATCTCAAGGATAGTTCTTGTAAGGGGACAAGGCAAGAGATAGGACAGAACAGGCAGTTCTGGACACAAGTTATGACACTCTTATTGCATAGAACAAGAATAAGGAAGGATACATGCTGTGCAGATATTCAAGTACTATGAGGTTACGTAACACTCTTTAGAGGAGGTTAGGAAAATGTATCTACTATAAGAGAAGTAGATAGAGAAGAGATGCAGTCCACAAAAAGTAAGTCACATAGTAAGTCACATAAGCAAAGTTAGAGAAAAGATAAAAGGTGAAAGTGTGAGGAGATAAAGGTCAACCTCTTCATAGGTAGGGGCAAAAGAGAAATAAGGTCATTGTGTAAGGAAAACAAAAAATGAAGTGACACAAAGGAATTGAATTGTAACAGTCATTGTCATAAGTGGCTGATGATGGTGGCATGATGTGCCTGCATGATGTGGTAAGTAGTGTTCTGAGGTCCAGTCCAATCTGGTTTTTTGGGTCCATAATGGCACAACCAGTCCACAACCAGTCCTGTTTGAGTCTGGAATCAATCTGGACCAAACTGAGACCAAAAAGGACCAGTCCAGAACAGTCCTTCATGTGGTTGCAACTGGTTCCAACCAGTTTTTTTGGAGACTGGTCTGTAGCAGAGGCAGATGTACTACAGACTCTGAGCTTCCTGACAATCCACAAATCATGCAATTTGGCCCATGGATTGCAGAGATATAGTCATTTCTGGATTGGATGTCATTGTATTTTGGTATCTACTTAGGTATGGGTGTATAAAATTCACAAAAATCTAGAAATATTTAGGAAAGTAGGGCCATATATTCCCATGCATGTGCAGGCAAACCAATCCTATCCAGAACCAGTTGCAACCAGTTCTGACCAGTTCTAGACCAGTCCAATGCTTTTTTCTCAAAATCAGGCAACCAGACTATGCATTTTCAAATCTGGATGCAACCACTGTTAGTTCAGTCCAGTTACTGGTTTTTTGTGGTCCAGAAACTCCTCAGAACACTAGTGGTGAGCAACAACCTCTGAGATGAGTGACTGACTTATCTTTTTTTTAGTGGGCATAGCAGCTGACAATGGAGGCACATTAAGAGATGACATGTTTAGGACTTAACAGACACTGTGGTAAGTGTGCAATCTGGCTTGTAACAAAGTTATCTTTTTTCTTGCAGATGAAGGAAGCCATAGCAGTAATATAATGTGTAATGTGGCTCATGATGTGGCCCTGCTTGAATGTCATATAACACCACACTCATAAATTTTTGCCAAGTCCCCAAGGATTAGGATAGGGCAGCTACACTTTTAGTACACTTTTAGTACACTTTTTTGTACACTTATACTGTGTGTCTAAGAGACACAGCCATAATGTCTGTACAGGCTGTGTAGACTCTTACAGAGTGCTGCAGTCTATTAGCTCTGTAACCCAAAAAGGTTGATGTGCTAATGTATTGATTTCACAGTCTATGACTTGAGAATAATCCATGTTCCTGGATCCAAACTTGCAGGCCCCAACACCCTCTCTCACAGAGTTAACCACCTTCCCAGATCTGGACTAGACAATGAAGGAGTAACCCTTCTTTCCCCTTTCCTCTTTGTAAACATCATTGACACCACCCTCAACAATTATATAAAATCCTGTTCAAAAGACAACCCCTTCCTCACTGCTCTCCAAGCCATTAATGGCTCCATTCCACCCCCATTCTGCTCTCATCTTGCAGACTGGCAGTGTAATACTGGTATTCTCACATACCAAAATCATATCTACATTCCCCCAGATAATGACCTCTGCCATGATATTGTATCCCACCATTATGACCACAAAACAGCTGGACATCCTGAATACTTGAAAACACAACAACTTGTATCTGCTGACTACTGGTGGCCCAGCCTTGTCCAATACATATGAAAATATGTAGAAGGGTGTGCTGTCCGCCAGCAAAATAAATCCAACACCCATCCAACTGTCTCACTACTCTCTCTAATCAGATCCCACACCTTTTATCCATTCCAACAACTCTCCTGTGACCTCATGACTGACCTCCCTCTCTCCAATGGGTTTGATTCTCTCCTGGTTGTGGTAGACCAGGACTTACTAAGGGGGTAATTTTATGCCACACCAACAAAACCATCACTGCTGAAGGCATTGCCTCTCTTTTCTTCCACAAAGTCTATCTCCACTTCAGCCTCTATGACAAAATCATCAGTGACCATGGACCACAATTCACTTCCACCTTTGCCAAAGAACTTGGAAAGATCCTAGGTTATTCCCTTGCCCTCTCCACCACATATCATCCTCAAACCAATGGAGAAACTGAACATGTAAACCAAGAAGTCAAAACATATCTTCAGATCTACTGTCACAGTGGAGATAACCCCACCTTATGGTCTGATTCTATCTTCCATGCCAAATTCACACATGATCACTGCCCACACTCTGTCACCAGCAAATCTCTGTTCTTTCTCATGATGGGCTTTGAATCCCATGCTCTTCCCACTGCTTGCCCCGAATCCCCTCTCCCCACTGTCAAACACAAACTAAAACTCCTCCAAGCTGCCTGAGACAAAGCTTTAGCAGCTCATGAACTTGCCCAACAAGTCATGGCAGCTCAAGGACAACAAGAATTCACTCCCTTCAAGAAGAAAGATAAGGTGTGATTAGAAGCCCACAATCTAAGACATCAGATCTCCAATCCAAAATTCACTTCTAAAAGAAAAGGCCCCTTTGTCATCACAGACATCCTATCCCCCCTCACTTACAAACTCCACATTCCAAAAGTTTGGAACATCCATCACATATTTCATGCCTTCCTCTTACCACCCTATTGTGAAAACAATGTACATGGCCTGAATTTTCTGAGACCCCCACCTGACCTTATTGCTGGCAAAGAAGAATTCAAAGTCCAACAGATCTTACACCACAGAGGTCCCACAGGACACCATTTCTTTTTGATCTGATGAAAAGGATACTCTGCAGAAGAAGACTTCTGGATTCCTGAACAAGAATTTTCCCATGTCAAGGACATCCTTTTAGACTATAAGAAGGCCAACTTCTTCACTTTCCCTTCTCCATCCTGAACCAACTCCTCACAAACCAAACATCATTCTACTCACCTCTCATAACTCATCATGCCTGCTATCCACATCTACTGCCCTGATGACTTCAATGTCCCCTCTGAACTCCTCCACAACTGTCCTTCCACTTATGAAAAAATCCATCCTGCTCACTCTCCCAAATTGTCATATCCCACACAATTGACCAAGTCCATTCTGGTCTTCTGAGTCACTTCCAAATATATCAAACACTAACTTTGGTGCATTCTTGTTCAAAGCACATCTTTTGACCTCCAGATTTGTATCGGAGACTTCTTTCATTTCTCTACATTTTACTTATCCCCATCCATACTAGTTTTGTAGCATTCTAGCCACCAATGCTATGAACCTGCACCACAGGTCCAATCTCTGGACAGCCAGTGTGCAGCCTTGCATTTGTATAATTACTCAGTTCCATTCCTCTGTGATGAATCCTGTCCATCTCTATAATATAAGTACTATACCCTTCAAGCCATGTATTCTCTCAGTTTGAATATCAACTAAGATACCACTCCCCTTTGATCCTCTGCTCAAGTCTTTGACTTCCCTCTGACCTCTACTTGACTTCATTGCTGTGCAACATTAAAGTCTTTACCTCCAAGTTACCTTTGAGTTCCAAAATTTGGGACCAGACTTAGGCAAGGGCACAGCACTTCTCTCTGAGTTGTTGAAGCCAAGTCCTGTCTGACAGCTAGTTTCCAGAAGTTCCAGAGATAGTTCCAGAGTTGACTTGGCCTTGACAGTATATTCAAACTCCCACTTGTCAAAGTCTTTTCACCATCTACACTATGGCCACCCACACCACCAGATCTCAGGCCTGTTTGGCAGCCACCAACCATGCCCAATCCCCTAGATACAATCTACTTAGCACTTTCAGAAGCAATTGTCAAGGCCCAGAACTCATTGACCAGTTCCAGAGTTTCTCTGCTCATTGCACCCCAGAATCCACTTCCCAAGCACCCCCACACTGCCACTCTCCCACTCCAGGTGCACATATTGTTGAACTTCCCAATAATGATGAAGAGACCTCAGAAACCACACATCCTACAGAACATTCTCCATTGAGAGAACCTTCCTTCTGAACTTCTTCAAACAATCATTTTCTGGAAGAACCAGATTCACCCAGAAGTGACCCACCTTATGGTAATAACTCCAACAATGACTTGGATGATGATTCAGATGATAATCCCAACAACAATCCATTCTTCACTGACCCCTACAATGACAACTATGAGGATGACAATGAGCAAATCCCTTGTGACATGCTTGCACAGCTTGTGAGCACAATCAGCAGGCTCACTTGCTCCTCTTGTTGTACCCCTTCCAAATCCACTCCATACACCAAGGTCCAAGAACTGGATCAGTTTGATGGCACAGATTCCCACAAACTCTGACTTTTCTTGGTTCAGTGCAAACTCAACTTTCAAGATTGCCCCAAGGCTTTCCAAACCAACCTCACCAAAGTTACCTTTGCATAGTCATATTTTAAGGGCACAGCTCTGGAATGGTTCAAACTGGACCTCCTCCAGATGGAAGATCCTGCACTCCATCCTGCTTGAATGGACATCCTCAAGGAGTTCATTTTTGAACTCCAAACCAATTTTGGTCTGTACAACCCCATTGGAGATGCAAAACACCAACTTGACCATCTGTCCATGAAGGACAACCAATATATCAACAAGTACATTGTTGAGTTCAATAGGATTGCTTCACAGATCTGAGGATATGGAAATGGTGCCCTCTGGCATCATTTTTACAATGGTCTCCTGGATCACATCAAGGATAAGATCTTTCATGTCAGGAAGCCTTTGACTCTCTCCAACCTCCATAACCTCATCCAGGTCATTGATGCATGCTATTGGGAGCACAAATCAGAGGTCAACTGACAGGCAAAACTTTTCACTAATCCATCCACATCCTCCTCCTCTAAATTATCCAACAAACCCTCCACCTCTGCATTACCCTCTTCCAGACACAATTCTGGCTCCTCTAAGAACTCTAACAAGTCCAAGGGGAAATCTGCCAACACCTCCACCCAGAAGCCCAACCTCTCTTCAAAGTTAGGCAAAGATGGCAAGCTTACTGCTGATGAGTGAAAGTGCTGCTTTGACAATAAGCTATGCATGTTCTGCAGCTACACAGGACACATGGTGAAAGATTGCCCAAAGTCCACTTCCTGGGCATCCAAGGGCCACACTACCACCACAGCAACTTCAGAAGCTGAACCAGAAGTCCCATCAGAGACAAAAAATTAGCTGGTGACCTTCCTAGCTCCACACAAACTGGAGGTTGTGTTGACACCACCTGTGCACTCAAGGTAATCCAGCTTAATGTGTTTGCTCTCTTAGATCCAAATTCACTTATGCCTTCCATCACTATCATAGAATATGACACTCCATCTTTCTCTGCACTTGTAAATTCCAGCTCCTCCAACTGTTTCATAGACATCACATTTATTAATAAAAACTCTCTTCAACCTTACCCAGTACCTCCACTCCAACTCTGACTCTTTGATGGAACATCCAATTCCACAATCACTCAAGCTATCAATCTCTCTATCTGCTTCCCAACCAGTAATATCACTCCAACAACATTTTATGTCACTCTGTTGAATGGATCCTATTCCCTTGTTCTAGAACACAACTGGCTTGCCCTACACAATCCATTGATTGACTGGGTCTCAAGCAGTATTTCATTCCATTCACCTGAACAGACCATGCCAACAATTCTGAGCTCTCCTCCACAGCCCACAGATTCACCCCCTTTGGCTGACTCTACACCATCTGATATATCATGTTTCTTAAACTGCAAGCCAGACCACATCACAATCATTAGTGCTCCTGCATTTGCATTAGCATGTCACCTTGAAGGCTCTACTCAGTTCAGCTTGCAGCTCCAACCTAAGGAGACTGATCTCTGTTCCACTTCCACTTCCACCAACAATCTGATTGATCTTTTCAGAATCCCTCCAGATTATCATGACTTTGCCAATGTCTTCAGTAAAAGCAAGGCTTTGTAGCTTGCTCCACATCATGAGCATGACTTAAAAATCAACCTGGAAGAAGGAACCTCCCCACCATTAGGTTGTACCTACTCCCTCTCCACCTCCAAGCTTGAGTCCCTCCAGACATTCCTTGATGAGCATCTTGCCAATGGATTCATCCATCCCTCTTCTTCTGCTTATGCTGCTCCAGTCCTCTTTGTCTGCAAGAAGGACAGTATTCTTCATCTTTGCATCAACTTCCAAGGACTCAACAAGATCATAAAGAAAGATCGCTACCCACTTTCTTGCATCTCCAACCTTCTAGATGCTCTGAGCCACATGAAAATCTATACCAAGATCAACCTCTGACATGCATACCATTTGGTCCTAGTGTTTTAAAGTCTGGTTAAGAACTGCTTGGAAGACTGGTAACCAGACTGGACCACAACCAATTGCAACCAAACTGCAGTTGCCAATCCTGGACCAATTTCAATTGGTCACAATCTGGTTGCCTTGCCTGAGCACAGGTGCTAAGACCAGTCCACAACTGGTTGCAACTGGTCTTTTCAAGGACTGGTTAGGGTAGCACATTAGGGAGTAAAAAAATTATTATGTGGTACTACTGACTACTAGTCTACTACAAATAAACAAGCTGAGGGGGGTGGAGGTAATAGCAAGGGTGGTCACAACAACATTGTCATCACCATCGTCACATTGATGTTGTTGTTGCATCATTGTTGAGTTGATGTCAAGGAAGGGTGAGGGTGAGGGCATTGTCATTGTTGAGGGTAAGGGTAAGGGTAAGAGTGAGGGTGAGGGTGACATGTTGACATCATTGTCATGCTGTATTGTTATTGAGTCATTGTTGTTGTTGAGGATGAGGGTGAGGGCAAGGGCAACACATCATGTTGTTGTTGAGTTGTTGTTGTTGTTGAGGGTGAGGATGATGCATTGTCATCATCATTGTGTTGTGTCATTGTCAAGTTATTGTCATTGTCATTGTCACATTGTCATTGTTGAGGGTGAGGGTGAGGGTGAGGGGAATGTGTTGCCATTGTTGTCATTGTCACATTGTGAATGTTGACATGGGAGATGGGCAGGGAAAGGGTGAGGGTGATGCATTGTCATTGTCACATTGTCGACATTGATGTGGAAGAAAGAGGAGGCAAGGGTGAGGGTAAGGGTGATATGTTGTTGCTGTCAGACAATGACAATGTCTTCATAGTTGTTGTTGTTGTCCTGTTGTTGCATTGTCATCACCATCAGTGTGTTGGGCAGATTGTTACGCAAGTCAACAGACTTGTGCCAAGGTCAAAGATTTACTTACTCTGAGGGAGGTACTCATGAAGAGACACTGCATCCTCAAAGAAGTCTCAAGGTGAAAGGAACTAGGTCACAACTTAGATAAGCTGTGGATCGCAAGGCTGACGCTGTAATTGTGCAGAACAAGAATGGAGAGGAAGTACAGGCTGATTAGGTATTTAAGTACTACTGATTACCTAATAGGAAAATCATAGAACTCTAAGGAAGAATGGGAACACATGACTGTTGTGAGAGAAACAGTCAGGGGGGAAGACAGTCCTGCGGAAGAGAAAGAGAGAGAGAGAGAGAAGTTAAAGAGAAAGAAGTATTGGGGAAGCATGGATGTCAAAGGTAAGCAAGTGGTTGGTCTCCTCCTCATGATAAGGAAAGAGATCGTAATACACTTGGCGTGTCGTACATATGAGGAAAAAGGTGTAAAAAAGAAAAAGGATTGTAACACAGATGGTGATTGATGGATGATAAGTGGATTAATGATGGCCTGTTTTGGTAATTGAATGTGCTCAGACATGTGCAAGCAGTGGGTGAGTATTTGAGGCAGTTTGGTAGAGGTTTGCAACTGGTCACAACCACAACCACAACCAATCAAGACTGGTTTTGATCAGTTTCAGTTGCAGTTGTGGAGGATTGAGGTTTCTGAAAGACTGGTCATGGTCCAGTTGTGCCAAAAAAGGGCAAAAGACCAGACCAGACTAGACTTTAAAACACTATTTGGTCCACATAGCTGGAGGTAATGAATGGAAGACTTCCTTTGGTACATATTATAACTCCTATGAATGGCTAGTAATGCCATTCAGATTAACCAATGCCCCTGTGGCTTTCCAGCAATTTGTCAACACAATCTTCACCAATCTTCTTGATGTTTGCATCATTATTTACTTGGATAATATCCTCATTTACTTCAAGGATGAGACTTCCCACTGGAAGCATGTCCAAGAAGTTCTTTAATGCCTCCACAAACACAACCTCTATACAAAACCTGAGAAGTGTGAATTCCACACTAACTCAACCAAGTACCTTGGATACTGCCTTTCTTTCTCCAGACTCACAATGTCCAAGGAAAAAGTGCAAGCCATTCAAGATTGGCCCAAGCCTCAGAAGGTCAAGGATGTTCAATTCTTCCTCAGATTTGCCAACTTCTACCACCACTTCATTTTCAACTACTCAGACATCACCATTCCTTTAACCTTGCAAAGGTGCCCTATGGAACTTCTCTAATGACTGTCACTCCACCTTCCAGTGTCTCAAAGATGCCTTCACCTCCACTCCAATACTTACTCATTGGATTCCAGATGCTCCACTCCTGATTGAGACTGACACCTCTGACTATGCCATCACCAGCATTCTTTCTATCCACTGTCTGGATAAAGAACTCCAGCCAGTCATGTTTTTCTCTTGGATTATGACAGCTCTGGAACTCAACTATAATATCCATGACAAGGAACTACTCACTATCCACAAGAGTTTCCAAGCATGGTGACACTATCTCAAAGGCTCAGCAACCCCAATCAATGTCATCACTGATCACAAGAACCTGGAATACTTTACAGGTACCCAAATTCTGACCCACTGGCAAGCCTGCTGGTCTGAATTCCTCTGCCAATTCAACCTCATCATCCAGTTCCAACCTGGATGACTTGGTGCAAAACCAAATGCCCTAACTAGATGCTGGAACGTCTACCCCAAAGAGGGGGATAGGGACTATACTTGCATCAACCCTCACAACTTCCAACCCATTTTTACCCAGGAGCAACTCATGTCATTTCTAAAAGCCACATATCTCACTGCTCCAGTCCTCTGAGCAAGCACCATGTACAATGCTGAGAAACTCCATAATGACATCTTATCTGCACTTCCCTCTGATCCGTTGGCTTCCATTCATCTGTTCACATCTGAACCTTCCAACTCTTGCTGGTCCATCGACTCTGATGGATTCCTATGTCTGGGTGATTGCATCTATGTCCCAGATGCTAATGATCTCCAACTTCATGTTCTTTAGTATAAGCATGATCACCTGCTTTCTGGACACTTTGGACAGAACTGTACCCTAGAACTAATCTGCTGTGAGTATACTTGGCCAGGAATCTGGATGTTCATCAAAGAATACATCTCCTCCTGTACCACCTGCATGTGTACCAAGGTTCTGAGACACAAGCCATTCAGGTTACTCAAACAGCTTCTGATTCCAGAGAAGCCATGGAATTCCATCTCTATGGATTTCATTGAGCAACTCCCAGATTCCTCTGGACACACTGCAATCCTCATAGTTGTGAATTAACTATCAAAGCAATGCATACTCATCCCAACAGACAACAAGGTGAACTCTCTGGAATTAGCTCAACTCTTCTTACTCCATGTCTTTTCCAAGCATGGAGTTCCCTCTCACATCACTTCCAATCAAGACTTGGAATTTGTCTCTCATTTCTTCCACTCACTTGGAAAGGCTCTCACCATCCACCTTCACTTTACCTCTGGATACCATTCAGAAGGTGATGGCCAAACAGAGTGGATGAACCAGACACTAGAGCAGTACCTTTGGATCTGTTGCAACTATCAGCAAGACAACTGGCCTGAACTCCTGCCACTTGCAAAGTTCTTTTACAACAATGCTCTGAATGCTACCACTGGTGTCTTTTCATTCTTCACCAACAAAGGCTGTCATCCAAACATCTCTGTCCATCCAGAATGAGACCTTACCTCAGAATAAGCTCAAGAGTATTCTGTCAACTTCAATTCCCTCCATCAATTCCTCCAAGAAGAAATGGCACACACACAAAAGCAATATCAAGGATCCACTGACACTAGACACATTCCAGCACTGGACTTCAAAGTCAGTGACCAGGTATTTGCTAAAGTGAAGTACTTCCGATCAACCCAGCCCTCTAAGAAACTATCTGAAAGGAACTTAGAGCCATATGAAATCATTGCTCAAGCTGGAACCATTTCCTTCACCCTTCAACTTCTGAATACCATGAAAGCCATACATCTAGTATTCCATGTATCACAACTAGAACCTTCCATCCCCAACACAATCCCCAACCACATACAACCTCCACCACCTCTGATTGAAGTTAATGGGGAATCAGAATATGAAATCTTCAAGATCCTTGTTTCTAAAATCAATTGCAGGAGACACAACTGCAAGTTGCTCTACCTGGTATGCTGGTCCAGATACAAAGAAACTGAAGAAGAAACATCTTGGTTACTGGCTACCAAGCTTGATCACACCTCAGAACTCATTGCCAACTTCCATCTCTGATATCCAGACAAATCCAGTTCTCACACCAGCTCATGATGCAACCAAAAATACAATCAATTTCTTTATTTACAAGAGGGCAGTGAGTACACTACTCTACACTTCACTTCTGTCCACATCTGTACCAGACTCTGCTTCCTCCTCCTCCTTCTCCTCCTCATCCAGCTTCCTCATCTCCACTTTCAATCCTTCCCTTGCCTCCTCTACCTTTTTCTCCTCTAATTCTGCCACTTTTTTCTCTTTCACATCTGGAATTCCCTCCAAATCCTCTGGCAGTTCCTCACTGTACAACTCCTCCACCTTCAACTGGACCAGTTGGTCCAGAAGAAGGTTCTAATGGTAAAGGCACTGGTTCTGCACCCTCACTATTCCCTTCAATGCTTTGATGGCATCTGTGATCCCTCCTATCAACTTTGTCCAATCTGAACTTCCCTCCTCCAAAATCCTTAATTCTCCAGCCTCCATATCCTCCAATCATGCCTTTTTTTATTTGGCCACTCCTGTTCATCCTCCACCTTCTGCTTCCACCTCAGTGCCTTTTCCATCCCCAGCCACTCACACTTGCCCTTCATGTCCTTACACATCTCACAAGGCATCAATTTCCCCTCTGTCAAGACCTCATACTGCCACTCTTTTTCCTCACACCTCTGTCACCCTGGCTCCAGCACCCTGACCATGACTGCCTTCCCCTTCCCCTTGCTTGTTCTGGTGCTCTGCTTCACCCAGACTTGCTCAACCTATCAGAAGTTAGCACAATTTAGTGAACAATGAAGCACTTACCCTTTTTGGGGCTGCCTCTTCCACAGCCTTACACTTGGCCACCTCTTCAGCCCTCAGACACACCCTGACCTCCTTTTCCTCCACCTTACAATGAGCTTCTGCCACCTTCTTCCACTCCTCCACCTCTTCTGCCTTTCTCTGCTCTTCTGCCTTTTTGTGCACCACTCAGCTCCCCCTCATTCCTGAGCTTATCAACAACATGAAGGACTTCATCTTGTTCACCAAGTTCAACATACAATGGGGATATAATAACATCCATATTCAAAAAGAGGACCAATGGAAGGCTGTATTCATCACCCCCTTTGGCCTATTTGAACCCATGGTCATGTCCTTTGGATTCTGCAATGCCCCACCTACATTTCAAGCATTTATAAATCACATCTTTGCTGATATGATCAAGAAGAAATGGCTAAAGATTTATATGGATGACTTCGGTATCCACACCAAGAACAACATCATCCTCCACCATAAATGCACAACATGAGTACTTCAATGACTCAAAGAACATGAACTATCAATCAAACTTTTGAAGTGCACCTTCAACACCCCTCAAATGGAGTTTCTAGGAATGATAATTGGACAAGGCAAGATTGAGATGGACAGAAAGAAACTTGAAGCCATAAAGAAGTGGAAACTTCCCACTTCAGTTAAAGGAATTCAGTCTTTTACAGGATTCACCAACTTCTACAGGAGGTTTATCCCCAATTTTTCCAAGATCATTGCTCCCCTTAACCTACTCACTTGGAAAGAAAAATCATGGAACTGGGGGCCATCACAACAGAAAGCCTTTGAACAACTCAAATGAATCTTCTCCTCTGCCCCTGTCTTATAAATTCCTGATGTTACTCACCCATTCTTTATCATGACTGATGTGTCCTTACTAGCTGCTGGAGCAGTACTCATGCAGTCTGATGAAAACTCTAACCTACATTCTTGCACCTACTACTCAAGTACATTCAGTTCAGCCTAATGAAACTACAATATTTATGACCAGGAACTTCTAGCAGTCATTCTAGTATTGAAAGAATGGCACCAGTACTTGCAAGGAATGACCCACTCTGTCACCATCATTACTGATCACAAAAATCTCTTGTACATCAAGGATTCCCAAAAACTATCTAGGCAACAAGCCAGATGGTCCTTGTTTTTACAGGATTTTGACTTGCAATGGCAGGTCACCCCAGAAATAAGGATGGGTCCAGCAGATGCACTTTCCAGACAAGATCATGTTGATACCACTCAAAACAACACAGATATATCTATCTGTCCAGAACCAGTTATCATTAATGCACTGGACCTCATCTTAGCCAAGAAGATTAGATCTTCCTCCCAGTCAGACCCCTTGGTACTGTGAGCCATCAAAAACCTCCAATAGGAATCACCACTATTTCCTTGCCCCTCCAAGGAGGATTGGCATATGTCTAATGGATACCTCTACTTCAAGAACCAGATGTACATTCCCTCACACAAATAACAGGCCATCCTCCAGTCTATACATGATTCTTTGACCACTGGCCATGCAGGACACTTTCACACTGAGGCAATACTGGAACATGACTTTTGGTGGCCCAGTCTCTCCTCCTTCATCAACACTTTCATATATGGATGTGCAATATGTCAACAAAACAAGGTCAACCACCACCCTAACCATCCCCCACTAGCCACTATCTGTTACGATTATCTTTCTTGCTCATACTTTCTTTCTCATCCACATCATCCGATGAGTCTACATTGACCTTTTCCCTTACCATGAGAACGAGACCAACTACCTACTTACTTTTGATATCTTTGCCTCCCCTATACTTCTTCCTCTTTGACCTCTCATCTCATCAACAGGACTATCTACTTCTCTGACTATTTCTCTCGTAGTAGTCACATGTTCCCAACCTTCCACAACGTTCTACTAACTTCCTCTTACCTAAGCAGTAGTACTTAAATACCCGCATAGCCTGTACCTCTTCCTTATTCTTGTTCTGCGCAATTACAGTGTCAGTCTTGCGATCCACAGCTTGTTTAAAGTTGTGACCTAGTTCTCTCTCTCTAAGAGACTTCTTTGAGGACGCAGCGTCTCTTCGTGAGTATCTCCCTCAGAGTAAGTAAACCCTTGACCTCGATGCAAGTCTGTCGACTTGCGTAACACTATCCCTTCTTCTTGTGCTCTTCCATTCAAACAACTCTCTGTGGACCTTGTTACTGATCTCCCTTTCTCCAATGAACACAACTCATTGATGGTTGTGGTTGACCATGGCCTTACTAAGGGGGTAATTCTTGTACCTTGTTCCAAAACAATTGATGCTGCTGGGGTTGCCAGACTTTTTGTCTCCCATGTTTTCAAACAATTTGGACTCCATGACTCC
Organism: Xanthoconium purpureum; assembly: GCA_038090075.1. NCBI lineage: Eukaryota > Fungi > Basidiomycota > Agaricomycetes > Boletales > Boletaceae > Xanthoconium > Xanthoconium purpureum. The sequence goes on along the minus strand of JBBPMA010000340.1, from coordinate 8,072 downwards.
CTGATCTTGAATTGAGGTCCACAATTCACATTGGCCTTTGCCAGAGAGCTTGCTTACCTCCTTCACTATAATATCAAACTATCCACTGCATACCATCCACAGACTAATGGACAAATGGAATGCACCAACTAGGAAGTTAAGACATACCTTTGTATCTTTTGCACCAATAATCCTCAGAAATGGGTGGACTTCCTTCCCACAGCTGAGTTTCATCACAACTCCACTCCACATAGTTCCACCAAGGTTTCACCTTTCTTTCTTCTTCATGGATATGAACCTTGGGCATATTCACCCTTGGGAAAGATCTTTATCCCAGCCCTAAAAACCCAGTTGTCCATCCTGGAAGAAGCATGAAAGGAAGCATTAGCTGCCCATGAAACAGCCTGTTGAATCATGAGAGAATGAAACTTCCAGAACTTTACCCCATGGAAAGTCAGAAACAAGATCTGGCTAGAAGCAACCAATCTTTGTCTCAACTATTTTTCCAGAAAACCAGCCCCCAAACATCAAGGCCCCTTTAAGATCTCTTAGGTAGTGTTTCCCCTGTCATATCAACTCCAACTTCCTCCAACCTGGAAAATTCATGATGTCTTTCATGCCTCCCTTTTATCTTCCTACAAGGAAACCAAAATGCATGGTCCCAACTTTTCAAAACCTCCACCTGACCTGATTAACTCTGAAGAAGAATACAAAGTGGAACAGATTGTTTTACATTGGGGCACTTCAGGACATCACAGGTTTCTAACAGCATGGAAAGGTTACCCCTTCTTGGAGAACACCTGGGAATCCAAGTCCAACCTCTGACCTGCATCAGACATCCTTGCCACCTATAAGAAGACCCACCAGCTCAGATATATAACCATGACAACATGCCCTTTATTCCTCAACACAACAACTCTGCCCTTCCCATCAGACCAGTTGACATCCCTTGGATCCTGGAACTCACAATCTACCAACTTGCTTTTCTTCGACAACATAACCTTTCCTTGTCCCACATCCAAGACCACTCTTGGTTCTGCAAAGAAACTGGGTGCCCTATCCACCATTAGATCAACAGGAAGTGGTGTCTCTTTGTGAAGTACCCCCCTGTATATGCAATCCAATGATCTCCCCTTTCTCTGGCTTGGAATCACACTAGCTATTTACATCTTCTTTTTCCTTTGTAACTTTGCTCTTCTCTCTTACTTTGAACATTCTTATCATCACAGGCATTGAGAAAACATCCACCTTCCCACACTTCCATGCCATATCACCTCATTACTAAACCATATGCACCTCCCCACTCACCCCCACCCTGCTCTCATTCTATCTGCACATGCTTTCTCTCTATGTCCTGCATCTATACTCTCTTTATCCTTGCCATCACCTCCCCCACTGTTCTTAGCACTATTGAAGGACTTCCCAGATATGAACATGATACCACCTGCCAGGCCCTTGTTCAACTTCTCCACCACATTGCCCTCACACAGCTACAGCATTTTTGAGCCTATCCTAATGACCTTCCTAATTCAATTGGCTTGCCCCTTCACACTACCCTCTCCTTCTTACCAGGACCAATCCTTGAACTCCTTCTCACCAACTCCTTCCATCAGTATCTGGAGGAGCTTTCAAGTGCTACTCTTTACCCTACCTTCCAGCAGGTCTGGCTCACCCTCACTTGAGAAGAACAACAACATTATTGTGACTTGACAAGTGCTGAACCAATGCATGGTTCTCCTGCTCCTCTCTCTCTGGCTTTTCACCTCTCTTCACCTCCTATGTCCCCTGCCCCTTCCAAATCTGGATACAATGCATCTGATCCTGATGACTATGGACTGGTACCAATGTGTACCCTCTGCAGGCAATGAAGTCATTTCCAGAACAAATGTCACCTTTGAGTGTGCTTCTATTGCAACCATTAAGGACACATGGGAGCTAACTGTCCACTCCATGAAGAATCTCAGGCAGAAACATGACAGGAATATGATGGCTCCTACTCAGAGGATGACAACCTCAATACCCTTGTGGACAATGATTAGGGACTTTGGTAATCTTGAGCCTGGGACTCAGATATACAAAAGGAGTAATGTTACAATTTAATTCCTTTGTGTTACTTCATTTCTTGTTTCCCTTGCACAACAACCTTATTTCTCTTTTGCCCCTGCCTATGAAGAGGTTGACCTTTATCTCCTTACACTTTTACCTTTTATCTTTTCTCTAACTTTGCTTATGTGACTTACTACATGACTTACTCTTCATAGACTGCATCTCTCCTCTATCTACTTCTCTTACAGTAGATACATTTCCCCAACCTTCTCTAAAGAGTATTATGTGACCTTATAGTACTTAAATACCTACACAGCATGTATCCTTCCTTATTCTCATTCTACACAATAACAGTGTCATAACTTGTGTCCAGAACTGCCTGTTCTGTTCTATTTCTTGCCTTGTCCCCTTATGAGAACTACCCTTGAGATCTTCCTGAGGACACAGTGTCTCTTCATGAGTACCTTCCTTAGAGTAAGTACCCTTGACCCAGAGACACAAGTCTGATGACTCACATAACAATGACAGAAATGACATGGATGATGATAAGGCTTTTGCCAGACAACAACAACAACATGGCAAGAATGATCAGTGAGGACCAATGATGACAACAACAATAATGAGGCAAGGATGGTCAGCAAGGACTAATAAAGAGAAGGTAGCCCCCACCAAATGATGATGGCAATGAGGCCTCCACAGAACAAATTGTTATGCAAGTCATTAAACTTGCATTCTCAGGTCTGGAGTTACTTACTCTGAGGGAGGTACTCACAAAGAGACACTGTGTCCTCAGGAAAGTCTCAAGGGTTATCTCAGAGAGAGATCTAGAAGAGGCAAGGTTACAATGAACAATTGTGAATGCAAGTTATAATGCTGTGATTGTGTAAAACAAGAATAAGAAGTGGTACAGACTGTGTGGGTACTTAAGTACTACAAAGTTATGTAATACCTTTAGGGAAGGTCAGGGAAAACATATCTACCACAAGAGAAGTAGATAAGGAAGGGCTGCAGTCCATGAGAGTCAAGTTAAACAAGAGAAGTCAAAGTGAAAGAAAAGGAAGAAAGCATAAGAAGATATAGATTGGTCTCATAAGTAGGAGTGAAAGAGGAGTAAGGTCATCATACCATAGATACCAGGAATGAAATAACATAGAGAAACTGAATCATAACACAAATGGCCTGCAGATGACAATGACAACAATGATGTGGGGGAGAGACAATGAGGCCCCCACTGGATGATGATGGTGATAAGGCCTCTGCAGGACAAATGGCCCATGGATCATAATGATGATGAGGTGGGGAAGAGATAATGAGGCCCCACCAAACAACAATGAGGACAAGGCCTCCACAGAACAAATTGTTATGTCAAGCATAGTTCTCTAGTCACAAGTTGTAAAGTAGGCCATAGGTCTTAGTGAAGTTGCCTAGCAAGTGAAGGGCCTAATGGTAATGCCTTTCTTGGATGAGAGTGTTACTTGAAGTGACACTTGAGGGATTTGTGAGAGGATTGTTGATGTGGGCAAAGACCACAGTCAAAGTGGTAATGTGAGTGCCTCTCCTTATGCTGAAGGCAAAGGTTGGATCTCAAGGACAATAAAAGCCTTGAAATGGACTAGATTACAATGCAGATGTGTAGAACTAGCTGGGGAATTCCAGCATACATGGGGGGTTTATATACCTTTAAGGAATGCACATGGACCAGGACAAAATGAGATATAAGTGGAAGGGCAGAAGTCCAAAGAAGTTTTGTTCTAAAAGGAATAGGTGAAGAGCTGCAAGAAGAGCAGAAAGGGGAACATGTGGAAGACTGGAAGAGATCCATTCTGGAAGGAATATGGAGCTCCATGTTGCAAAGAAAATGTGGGATCAGGAAACAAAAAGAATATGAGACATATGGAGAGCCAAGACAGAACTGGAAAGAGACCAAGAAAGCATTGGTGGATAGAAGCCTAACCATGCTGAGAGAGAGATGGATCTAGAAAGAGAATCTGGATCTGGATGGAGGTGTCCAGAAATCCAGTGGTGCATAGTAAGGAATGAGAAAGTCCTCAAGAGGGATTGAGAGATTGCTGTAGGAAGCTAGGGAGAAAAATGGGACTTTATCCAGGGGCATGAAGTCTGTAACATTACCCTCCTCATAAAATTGATTCACCAAATCAAAATCCTTGGTTGGAGAGGGACTCAGTGTTGAAGTTCTCCTCAGGGTCCAAACCAATGCTGGAAAGTCCAGGGGAGTTTCTGGTGGATGAGTCAGGGGCAAGGTGGGGGTTGGAAGGACAACATCCCTGAGTGTGGCCAGGGGCAGCTGTGTCACAGTAGGGGCAGATGTATTGGAGGCATTCAGTACAGAAATAACCTCATCGTCTGCAATGAAAGCACTGGTAGTGGTGTTGAAAATGGTCATGGAGGAAGGGGTTGTTAGTGATCAGGGTGGGGACAGGAATTGGAGTTGTGGAATTGATGGAAGATCAACCTGCCACAAGGATGCAAGCAATCCTGGCAGCAAGAGCTGGAAAGTTCCTGGGAAATGAAGTGAGGACTGGGCCATAGCAAGAGGGGATGTAGTAGGAGGGAGAGAGAGGATGGAAGGTGGTGTTAAAGAAGTTATCTCCATTTGGAGGAAGAGAGATAAATGGGGTGGGATCAATGCAGCCAGAGTAGTGAGCAAGTTCACTTCCAGAGAGGGTGCATAGGATGTTTTGGAAGTGGATATAGGCAGTGCTGGGGGATAGTGCTGCCAGTACACCAGGAAAACCAAGGTTGGTAAGAAGTTTGAAGGAGTGGGAATGAAGTTCAAGAATGAGTTGTCTGATGTCCACATTGCAGCACCCATAAAGGGGTGGTTGTTCCATGTAAACATTGCAAAAGGCAACATAGATGCAGTACATGGTGAGTGCATCTTTGAAGGCAGGGGAATTTTGCATGAATGCATAGTTCTTGATTTGTATGGAGAGGTGTGGGGTTTTGAAAAAGGTGGTATAGAGAAGGTTGCATTGGAGCTGAGGGAGTGTGAGTATTTGGTTTGCTGAGAGGAACATGGGAGCTGGAGGTTCAGTACAATGGGTGAAGTGAAAGTTTTTTTTATATATGGGCTTCCAAGGGCTGTACCCATTTGGATTCCAAAGTAAAGGAATGGAGTCCTGCTCAAGCACTGAGGTTTTCAACTATGGGAATCTGAATTTGGAGGTGCAGATGATTGCTTACTCTGTTTGGGAATTATCCTGTGGCTGCCATGCCCCAGGCATCAATGGTGCTGTTGTAGCTCCAGTTAGGAGCACAGACATGAGTTGGGAAAATTAGCCTGAACTCAAAGTGTCTACCCAAAATGTCAATCATCCACATATAAAGTGTGGTAGGAAAGCAGAAGCAGGAGCGGAGAAAGAGACTGGCCATAGTGAACACAAAGATTATCTTGTAGTTGGAAAGAATGAGCTGCATGATTGAGTCTAGGGGGAGTCTGGGGTTTCAAAGATGTCACTTCACTTGTATTTATAGGCTCTGAGAAAGTGTCATGCATGAGCAAGGTTGGAAGGGGGTTCCCAGGTGTCTTCCGATGGGGGATACCCTTCCCAACAGATGCAAAATTGTCTGTAGGTGGTGAAACCCTGATGAATAATGATGGATTCTATGGTGTATTCTTCTTCATCTCAGATCTGTGAGGGGGAAGAATGGGTGAAATTGGGGTCATGTTTGGGGATTTTCCAATAGGTGAAGAGAAGTGAGGCATGGAATACAGGATGCATCTTCCAGGTGGGTGGAAGGTGGAGGTGGTAGGAGAGAGGGGATAGAACTTGTTTGATTTCAAAGAGGCCCTCTTGTCAGGGTGCAAGTTTCTTGGATGGGTAATGGAGTTTCAGGTTGCAGTTGTCAAGCCACACCTTATTCCCAATTTTCCAAGGTTTGAAACAGGAGTTTATGTGGTCCTTGACAAGGTTGGCTGCTTTTGCATGTGCTTCTATAGCTTCCAAGCAGGCTTGTTCAAAAAGTTTGAGGTGTTTTTCTAATTCAGAAAGGAAGGTTCAACCAATCTTTGGGTAGGCATGGGGTTTGTAGCCCATTATGAGCAAAAACAGGGTTTGATTGGTGACTGAGTAGGTGGCAGAGTTGTGTGAGAATTTTGCCATAGGTAGGAGTTGGAACCATTTGTTGGGTTGGTCCTGAGAGAAGAGTTGGAGAAACATTTCAAGTTCCTAGTTGATTTACTCAGATTTGCCATTGGTTTGCAGGTGGTAGATGGTAGAGAGCATAATGTCATAGTTTAGAAGGCAGGCCAGTTCCCTGGCAAAGGCTAAGGTGAACTGTGGGCTGTGGTCAGAGATGACTTTGTCATGGAGACTGAATTTGGGGAAGATATGCTGGAAAAAAATGAATGTGGTGTCCACCACAGAGGCAGTTTTGTTGCAAGGGCAGAAATTTACCCCCTTAGTAAGGCAATGGTCAACCATGACCAAAATAGAGTCGAAACCCCCAGATATAGGCAGGTCAGTGATAAGATCCATAGAGATTATTTGGAAAGGGTGGGTGGCAGTGAAAGGAATGGGGAAGACTGGGAATACTGGGTGGGTGTTGACCTTGCAGGCTTGGCAAGGGGCACAGCCAGCAAGGAATTTACAGACAAAGGTGGTCAGGCTGGGCCACCAATAGTCTTTTTGGAGGAGGTTAACAGTGTGGAAGTATCTGCCATGGCTGCCTGTGGGTGAGTTATGGACAGAAGAGATGAGTTGATGTCAGATGGGTTTAGGGATGTAAAGGCAACCCTTGTAGTAAAGAGCACCATTATCAAAGTACCAATTGCCAAGGATGGATTTGGGGAGGGGAACTGTGTTAGATTCCATTGCACAAAGTGTGTCAATGATGAATTGGTTGGAAGGGGTAGATTCTGTGATTTTGCTGGTGAGGGCCATGTCTAGGAGATTGATCTGTAAACCAGGGACAAGAACCTGCTTGGTGTTGTATAAGAAAGTGTCAATGTTGTGTAGGCGAGAGAGTGTGTCAGCTGGGCCCATGTGGGCACCTGGTATGCAGATCCAGAAAAGGTTGTAATCTTGAAGAAACATCTGCCATTTAGCCTATCAGTGAGAGAGGGCACAAGATTCCTTGAAGTAGGTTAGATTTTTATAATCCATAGGATTATAATGTGGTGATTGGTTCTAGTAAGGTAGTGATGCCATTCCTTTAGGGCATTGATGATGGCAAGTAACTCATGACTATAGATGTTGTAGTTGTATTTGGCTGGGGCAAAGATCTTTGAGAAGTAGATGCAAGGGTGCATGTTGCTGTTGGTGTCTTTTTGCATGAGAACTGCACCAGAGATGGTAAGAGAGGTGTCAGTCATAACAAAGAAGATCTTTCAACATTAGAAAAGGCAAGAACTGGTTTCTGTAGGAATGCATTCTTGATCTTGGAGAATGCTTCAGCATGATTGGGAGTCCAACTCCAAGTAGTGTTTTTGTGGGTCAAGCTAAGAAGTGGTTTGGCAAGGTCAGAGAATCCGGGGATGAATTTCTGATAAAAGTTGCAGAAGCCAATAAATGATCAGATTTCTTTTACAAAGGTGGGGGGATTCCATTTTTCAATGGCATCTAGTTTGGTGGGGTCCATCTGATTGCTACCTGGAGTGATGATGAGGCCAAGATAGTTGACTTTTTTGGAGTTGAAGATACATTTGGTCAGCTTAAGTGCTAGACATTGTTCTCTGAGATGTTGTAGAACATGTTTGGTTCTCTCTTGATGGAGAGAGAGGTCATTCTCTGAGTGTATGAGCATGTCATCCATGTATATGATCAGCCATCCTTTGTCAATGAAGTCAGCAAAGGTGTGATTCATATAGGCCTGGAAGATGGCTGGGGAGTTGCATAAGCTGAAGAACATTATTGTTAGCTTGAAGAGGCCAAATGGTGTGGAAAAAGCTGCTTTCCAGGTGTCTTCAGGTTGGATGCAGATGTTGTTATACCCCCATCAGATGTCAAATTTAGTGAAAAGCTTACTATGCTTCAGCTTATCTACAAAGTTGGAGATGAGTGGAAGGGGGTAGGCATTCTTGACTG
>JBBPMA010000339.1:0-28421 GCA_038090075.1 Xanthoconium purpureum | reverse complement strand
GATTAAGGGGAGAGGCACTCACATCTGCCAGCAGGAAAAAGGAAAAAAGGTACACAAAGGTATACGGGAGGTATTTATAAGTCTTGAGAGCTACCCAAATCTGAAATCCGTATGAACATGCTGCACTTTGGGCCGTAAAATCACTTGTTTACCTGCTTCCATCCTACGGTAAGGTAACTTTCCCCTTTGGGCAGAGGGGGTCCTGGGCGAGGACACTGGTATATGACTAGACCACGATCAGTTCCCGCGGATCACTCTATAACGAAGACATACACCACCAGATTCCAAGCAAAACCCAATATGAGTTGTCCCTATCGTAGATTCAGTGACGAACCTATTTGACGAGGAGAATGAACGCACAGGACCAGGACATAATTGTCAACTTTGGGGTCATTCGCCGTCTTGGGTGGAATGAGGAGCGCCAGATTCAACAGGTAAGTGACAACATAACCAATGTTACTGTGCACCTGATGTACAAAAATGAGCACAGATTCACAGTGCAAGCCTATCCCTGGACCCACCGTAGAAATGTTACTGATTCTGTTCTTCTCGAGGGATTCTTCTCTCTCGTATTCCTCGACGGCGATCCGTCCTTTCTCATACCTCTCACGTAGGCTGCGCGAGTGCGGGGTATTCCGTGCGAGACGGGGGAATGCAGCGGCGTAGAAAACCAAGGTCGCCCCATACGATACGAATCCAACGATATAAAGCGCCATGGCAAGCTTCCAGCGCTCCGGAGCTAGAGAAACGTCGTCATCACCCAACACACAGAGACACCGAAATCCAGACAACACATACATGTGAGTGCCACACAAGCATACTGGGCTCCCCAACAGATGACCGTGACGGTGAATAAGAGCCAGCGACCAAACGTGCCATAGTCGGCCGCAGAGCCGATGGTGGTGAATATGGCTGTCATGATCGCAAAGCTGATACCATTGGCGATGAGGACGATGCTTGCGACGGGCTTGGTGCCGCCCATCCAAGGGAGGACGCATTGGCCCGAGGCGGTACAGGACGAGCCTGGTCCGATAGTGGGATCGTAGCCCGCTGCGGTGGCGAGGCTTTGGAACAGAGTCTGGGTATAGCCGAGAGGTCCGACGCCCTGTGGGACGGGATCAGTGTAAGGAATGAGACAAGGAATGAGAACGTACGTTATCGCCGTTGTAGTAGACTGTTCGGTTCAGTAAAACGCGTGTGGAATGGGATGAGCGACGTACGATAGTAACTCCAGAGTTCTCTCCTGGTGACTACGGGTTCGTCTTCTCGCACCTCAGCGATGAGCACGATAGACGTGTCAATCTTGTCAGGTTCCGAGGAAAAGTCGACATTGTCCTTTACGTCAGTGGAGTCGGGAAAGTGAATGGGGTGTTCTGGAGGAGCGACGAGCGACATGGTGGGTGTCTACAGACCACCGGACAGTGGATGCCAGGCTATCTAAAGAGACGTACCATGAGGTGTGGGTGGTCACGAGAGACGTATAACCGCCGCTACGTCCAAAACGGATCCTCGTGGTACATATTGATAAGGCTTGTCTTGAACCACCACATGCTCATGAGGTCAGTATACGTCTCCTTCTGGACGCAGGACGACATCAAGCACACACGCTCGACAGCTGTGATATCGCACCCGCGCCGTGTTTCCGCCCCGCAAAGCCCCTCCTGGTGAGCGTTTCGGTGCTGGTAACCGCTCGCGGTGTGGTATCGACAAAGCAGCTGGATGAGGGTCGTAATTTGCAATCGGAGTGCTGTCTTTCTGTTCTTTTGACATCGGGCTCATAGGACTCTGCAGGGTATGCATATCATGGGCCTCGTCTACGTTTCCGTCGGTGTTGAGACTGCGATAGATAGCTCTAGGAGTACTTTTGTAACAACGTTGTCGCACGGCGTCGATGACAACCTCGTTTACCTTCGTTCCACGCGTCGTCTCCAAGTACACCAAAGAATGGCAAGGCATATCCAGACCTCCTCCACCTCCATTCTCATCCTCACTCCCCGACGCCACCACCGACGATGACGAGCACGATGACCACGACGACAAGCGCAAGGGCAAAGAAAAAGCAGTCGAACCAGCCCACCAAAAGCAATCTCGGGACATCGCCTCCCTCATTGCGCTCGCCCTCTCCGACTACAACATCTGGCTCGATCCAGACCTCCGCTGGAAACTCGATGCCTGTCTACGAGACGACGTCTCACCCGACGACGCCGGATGTACGTCCTCCCTCCCTCGTGTTTATGACATTCGCTCATGTCGACAGTCGTACCTATCAACTATCTCCTCCGTCGACCCCCATGTCGTGGTGCACTCCCCCATCCCGACCCCTCCGAAACAGAAACCGTAAAAGCCCTCCGCGCACACGCGAGTCGTACCCTCGAGGTGCGGATGCGCCTTCCCTCTTCCGGCTCCGGCTCTTCCTTCTCCGCTGCCGCTGCACCAGCCTCATCCGTATGGTACGGCACCGGAAAGACCTCTCGCAAGAAAGACGTAGGCGGGTACGAAGTACGCCGGAGGGACTGGGCCACGCTGCGCAATCGTCCGTCGCGTGGGTGGTCGCGTGCCCGGTGGGATGACTTGACTGCATACATAGTACGTTCCCTCGCCCCTTTCTCCTTTCCCAACACGCGTACACTCATCCGACGCGCGACTAGGAATGCATACCACCACAATACCGCAGCGTCGGGGGTATCGCACGTTTTTCCGAGTCGCTCCTCTCCTTGACAGATGCGGATGCAGAAGCACAATTGGGCGCGGAACCAACCCTCCGCGTCCAATGCGTCACCCTTCCTCCCCACTACCTTGACAAACCCGGGGATACGCCGAGATGCAGAGGCTACGCTCTCGTCGCGTTCTCGACGAAAGCAGACCTCGAAGCCGTGCTGCGCGCGTGGCCGTGGCGGCGCCGCATCCACGTCTCCCCACCCACCCACGACGACAATGCCAAAGGCGATGGGGATTCGTCGCCTATCGTCAAGGAGGCACACAAGTATGGGTTACGGGCGATCTCCAAGGCACGTTGGGACGCGCTGAACGAGGAGTACCTCGCATATAAGCAGTCGCTCGTCGAGGAGGTGGCGCGCGCGCCTCACGCCGTGTCCAACCACGACCACGACCACGAGGACAAACCCAGTCCGCATCCCGAAATGCAGCCGCAGATGGAAACACAGACAGAAACACAAGTACAGACGACCCTCTCGTCGCCCTACCCCTTCGACTGCCTTGTCTTTGTGCGCAACGTCCACCCAGACACGAACAAGACGATGCTCAAGTCGCTCTTTGCATGCGCATTCCAAGATTCAGACCAAGACCAAAGTCAGGACCAGGACGGAACCAGAGCAGGGCAGTACATGCCCACGACGGGTCTCGATTACGTCGACTTTACCAGGGGCATGGATACGGTACGTGGTGCCTCTCTGTATGCAGAGTCGAACGTTAACCGCGCCCACCGCGCTGCCAGTGTCACCTCCGCCTTGCTTTACCATCTCACACAACCCGCCTCCTCGCCTACTTTTCCGCGCACCCCACGACGCAGACGCATGGGCTGGACACGACGGGCCGCCCGCCCTGCGCGGGCGATTCCGACAAGCCGATCTCTATGGAGAGGGTGCAAGGGAAGAAGGAGGAGGTGTATTGGGAGAAGATTCCGGAGCAAGTGAGGAGGCAGGCTGTGGAGAGGGTCGTTGAGGCGCAGCATATGGGCGGGGAGGCGTTGTTCGTGTCTGGACGCAATGGTGCCAGCGGAGGCAGGCGCAAGAAACGGACACGCGAATATTGACGACGTTGGATATAATACTATGCCTCGAGGTACCCATTTTATTGTAAACCAATTGTAAAAAGCGGCATGATAGCGGTCCTAAGGTATGATAGCGTATCCTAGCGTATGAGGGTAAACAACAACGTTAAGCAACATGATATAGGTTGGGTTGGGCATCATGCAGTCATCCTGGTCGTGATCATTTTGGGAATCAATTATCGCTTTCCCGTCGTAGTCGTTCCCTGAGTCGAACGAGCGCTTTCCCGAGTTCGTTCTGGCCCTCCCCCGCGCGTCCATGGCCCCAATATATATTTTCGTCTGCATAGATGATATCCGCGAGCCCCGTGCTTAGAAGCAACGCCCGCAACGTCGGGTGTTGCTTAAACTTGAGGTACAACACCTCCTCCATCTATTCACCACATCAAAAACCTCAGCGAAAAACCCGCACGAAAAAAGACAGACACACACCACATTCAAAAACACCTGCCCCCAATCCCGCCGTACATGCTCCTGAAAACTCGCCGAGAGCGGGTACATATCGTGCACGTCCTTGCACGTTCGTATATGCTCTTGCAGTGCTGGCTGGTGCGCGAACTTGAGCGCCTCGAGCAGGTGGAGCGCCGTCGGGTACAGCTTATTTTGGTACATCACCCGGTGGGCAGAGTGATTCACGAACCCGGCGTATTCGCCCGTGTGATCGAATTTGATCGGGGTCCCGACGGTGGGGACGGGCATGCCAAGTGTCGAAGAGCCCGTGCGCGGGGTAGTGGCGGTCCTCGGTACGCCTGGGACAGGCATGGGGATGGTCGAACCCCCGACGGCGGCGGTGACGGGCGGGATCACGAACGAGGTCATTGTTTGGGAGCGCGAGTGTCCGTGACGGCTCGGTCCCGCGCCGATATCGTTCTCCGTGGTGCTCCGCGACCGAAAGAGTCCCTTGAGCGGTTTCTTGCCCTTATCCCGCGACCCAAACAACCCCGCGAGCCTCGACGACGGCCGTGGGATGGGCTCGGGCTCGCCTACGAGCATCTCGGCGCGGAGACGGGGATCGATGAGGTCTGGGAGCTCCGCGGGGAGGTTCGCGAGGACCTGTCGGTATGGCGAGGTGTTCCACACGTTCACAGGCGGTGGCGGAAGCGGGTTGTTCGATATCGGAAACGTTGGTGGGGCGGGGGGTAGTACAGGACCCGGTGCGGGCAAGGGCATCGACAAGGGCCCGGGTGTCGACGAAGGGAACGGCATGGACATCGGTGTAGGCGCAGGCGCAGGTGCATGCGCAGGTGAGGAGGAAGCGGACGGCATGGACATTGGCGGGGGGTATGGTGTTCGGCCGGGACCGGAGGTTGGAGGGCGTCCGGGCGGGATATCGGGAGGGCGGTAGAAATCGGTGAAGCGGATACGCGTGGAGTCGGGTGCGGAGTTGATGATCGGGGGTGGGGGGATGACGGGGTCGGCGGGGAAAGGCGATGGGGGGAGCGTGGGGACAGCTGAGGGTTGTGGGGGATAGGGTTGGGGCAGCCGCGCGGGGGTTTGGGGTATCCGCGCGGGGGGTTGAGGTGGGTGCGGTTGGGGCATTCGGGACGGGGGATGTGCGGGTGGTTGTGACGCGACCGAGGCTGGGGCGGGTGCGGGGACGGGCATTCGCATGGCTGGTGCGGGCTGGGTGGCGGCGGGTGCGATGGCGGGCTGTACGGGTGCTGCGGTCGTTTGATACGCCATCGGGACGTAGCCCTGCGGCATGGCGAGGACGGGCTGGACAAAGGCCATCTGCACGGGTGCATAGTACGCAGGGAACGTCTGTGGGTCTGCATCCTGGTCAACACGCGCACGCGCACGCGCACACAAGCGAGCGACCCACAGTAACTTGGAAAGGGCAACGTCGGGACAGCGGTGGGTTTTACCACGGCAAACTCGTCGAGTTTTTCGCGGTCTTTGGTTTTTTTGTTCTTTTTCTTGAGGCTTGACAGCGACCACATGGTCAACCTGGGGATGACGGGAGAGTCGGTCCTTGGCACAGGGAAGGGGTACGCTGTGGGTCTGGATGGGCTGGACCCCATCGTGGATGCCACGTAGATAAGATGCCTCAAGGTCGGTGCAAGTAGAAGCAACGAGTCGCAAATCCAGCATCGATACATTGCAACGTCTACTAATCATAGCGTGAAGCTCTACGTCTCGGTGGGCTTCGGGAACGTGAATACGAAGGCGAGCGTCTTCCTCCCCGACCTCCTCGACCACCCCGATGCGGAGGCGAATCCCTCCGAGGACGCCTCTCGGGCTGCCGCACCCGTTCGAAATCGCGGTCCCTCCCCGCAGAATCACCCGCTCTTCCCCCGCGACCGCGTCCAACGCCCAGAGGCGGCGGGTTCGAATCCCCTCGCCAATGCCCTCCACCACGACCTGGAGGAGCATGCGCACCAGTGCCCCATCCCCCATCGCTCACACGCGCAGGTGGACCAGCACGCCAGCCATTCGGCGGCTGAACCGGTTTGGCACCCGCATCCTGCATCGCACCAGGAGCGGCGCTCTTTGGAAGAAGGATAGAAACACAAAGATAATCCCCCGGCACGAACCGAAGCTCGTCGAGCGTCCTCTCTTCCTTCTCACGTTCAGTCGGCTCGCGGTGTTGGCCATCCGCGTCCTCGAGCAGTCGCGTGGCGGGTGCGTCGAACGTGCCTGGTTCGCCGAGGATGTCGCGCGAGTAGACGGTGCCGAGTTCTTTTTGGGCAAAGCGGCCCTTGTTGGCGCCGTCTGCGTAGATTGCACGGAAAGAGTACCGCGCGAGGGGGTGTCTGAACTCGGGTATGTGGGGCGCGACGTTGCGAAGGGTGGTCAGGACTTCGCGCAGCGTGACGTCTTTCCTGCGAGGAATGAATAGGTTGGCACAGGGAGAGACGCGAGGACGTACCAGGTAAAGAGTTGGTGTTCATCGGTCGTTGGGAGTGTCCCTTCCTCGAACAACGAGAGACGGTGGAACGTGCCTACTTTGACAAACGACCGGATGAGAAACGGCGCTGTCTGTGAATAGTCAGCCAGAGTCGAGGACGAGGACGTGCACGGACCTTTTCTCTGTCGATGTGGGGTGGACCTGCTTGCTCGGTGTCGCTCATGTCGACCTCTTCAACCTGACGTAATCACACGATGAAGGTGAAGATACGCGGAGTTTGAATTCAAGCACCAACTAGATCATAGATGTACTAGTGTACATCGCGTAGTAAAGGCGATCAGTCTCTCCATCTGTTGAGCGGGTGAAATTCCGTAACGCTTTGACAACTCTTTTGCATTGATTCCTGAGCACCGATTGAATGGAATTATCCGATGGATGACTGGAACCTTTCTAAATGGGACTATTTCGAGTCTTTCAGCTCGGCTAGGTATGTAGATGCTCGGTTCCCCTCTCCCTCAGGCCATTTACCACCATGCCCAGTGGAGGATATGAGCTGTTGAAGCCAGACTCTGTCGCAAACACATCCCCTCCAAGGTCAAGGTATCGCCTTGTCTTTTGTATTGTTTTTCTGTCTTTGTCTGCATACTTGTGGTACAAGTCAGTGCCCTACTTCTCATCTGACGAACGCCATCCAACGTCTTTGGGTGTGCACGACGATGTGGCCTCGGTTGGACAGTGTGTCAAAAACACTGTCCCACCTGCATCGCCACCGGCACCCGTGAATCCATGGGCCTCGCTCACTGTCTCCGAGATTGTGCAAATCCAGGACTGGCTGTTTGCCCCGGAACAAGGCCTCAACCTAACCTTGGGCGAGGTCGCCGTTCCGTCCGACAACCACCTCCATATCATCGAAATTCATTACCCTCCCAAAGAAGGTGTACTTGGCTACCTGTCCTCCCCTTCCTCTGTCGACCTTCCTCCCCGGTTTGCCCGTGTGACTATTAATCATGGTGCGGCTCAGGAGCCTATCGTGAGGAATTACCTCGTCGGGCCGCTTCCTATCGGACCACACACCACCATGTCGCCTTTGACGGATATTTATCATATAGACCCCATTCCTTACAACGCCCGTTGGTTTGGTGATGGCGATTGGACATCCCATGAGATATATTCCAACATAGCCGCCCCCGTGGCAGAAGCATTCAAAGTGAGTCATATATCACTCACAATCCTTCTCGTGGCTCACTGTCAAGAAGGAATTATTCGATGGTCGAGCTGACAGACTTCGAAATGACACCCTTGCTGCCGAAGAGATTGGTCCTTTTAGCTACGATGGATCCTTCCGTCGTCTGTGGCTCAATTGGTTTCGCAACGTTACGGGATCATATTTGTACCCTCTGGGTTTTTATCAGTACATCGACGTCAGTGGCACAGATAAATCTCAGTGGAAGCAGCTCAAGGTCGGTTTCTGTGCGTTTGTAATGGCGTGAACTCACCGATTGGTCTAGCTCGTGTATAACCACCAGGTGTTCGATACCACCGAGTCATTCCTGGAAGCACTTCACAACGGTTCGCTTAAGCGTGCTCCGCTGCCCGCTCCAGACACGGATCTCTCTTGGCTTACCAGAAGACGGGCCGGACCACAACGCGATTTGGACCACCCTCCTGGTCCACGTTCCGTTTCTTTCGCGGGGCTGAGGTTTAGAGTCGATCGCGAACAGCAGTACGTCAGCTGGATGGGCTGGGGACTCTACCTTGGTTTCGACAGGGACATGGGTCTCAGTCTATGGGACATTCGATTCCGAAACGAGAGAATTATTTACGAGGTAGGCCTCCACCGGTCCCGGGTTATTGATGCTAAACGTTATTTAGCTTAGCCCACAAGAAGCTCTGTCGCAGTACGGTACGTTTTTCGTTCTTATAGGGTGTGCCCACGCTAGACCAGACGAACGCGACACAGGTGGAAATGACCCATTCCTGTCATCGACTGGTTGGCTTGACCGCTACTTTGGAATGGGTCACGCTGTTCGAGATATGCTTCCTGGATATGATTGCCCTCACGAAGCGGTTTAATCACCCGCTACGACATTTGATCTCACTGGCATCTCATCAAGAGAACGGGCCATCTGCATATTCGAGCATGATAGCGAAAGGCCGCTTACGAGGCACACATCCTATTACGAGGGCGAATTGAGTGCGACCAAGGGGTATCAGCTTGTGATTAGAAGCACAACGAACCTGGACAAGTGCGTTAAGCTCAACTTGCTTGTCAGCGAGACGCTTACTGTTGTTTAGTTATGACTATCGTGAGCGGGCGGTCCCACCGTGCTGATTACTACTGACCCACTTTTTTTTTGGTCTTTTGCTAGTGGTATGATTCCATTCTAGAAATGTATCTTGTTGCTGACAGAACCTAGTTTGATTATATTTTCCACCTGGATGGAACGATTGAAGTCCGCGTGTCAGCGTCGGGTTATCTCGAAGGTGGCTACTGGAATCCCGGTCAAACGAAGTATGGCGCTCGCGTTTGGGAAACTACCAGTAAGTGATCTAGGGCGTCATTTGTAATCACTAACCCATTTTTTATTTTCCAGTTGGAAACGTACACGACCATGCTATCAACTTCAAGGTCGGAGGTAGGATGTATCGTATGCCAGGCAGACTTACTTATCTCCCGTAGGTCGACCTCGACGTTGCAGGTACTGCCAACTCGCTGTTGAAAACGATGACAAAGCAGGAAGTTGTGACCCAACCCTGGTTCGACAACGATTGGGGAAATGAAGTCATCCAACAAAGCATCCATCACGAGTACATCACCAATGAAGACGACGCGCTGCTCAAGTTTCCGGATAACTTCCAAGGGAGATATGCCATTCTTCCTGGATATTCGCCAATATATAGTGTGAGCACCGTCTTCGAAAACTTATCCGAACCGCCACTGATCATTCAGCGCAGGCTGTTGTAGGCTCCAAACGCGCCCTGAACAACGTTAATTGGGCACGGTACAACCTTGCCGTTTCTCGTCGCAAGGAAACAGAACCGTCGTCGAGCAGCGCATGGAACTGTAACCTGCCCGCCACACCGCCCGTTGATTTTCACAAGTTTTTTGACGGGGAGAATATTACCCAGGAGGATTTAGTTGCTTGGGTCAACGTCGGGATGCATCATCTCGTGAGTGCCAGCTTGATGTTTTGCTTGACCATATTACCTTACTGTGAATGATTTCGCAGCCTCACTCAGAGGACGTGCCCAACACGCGGACGAACATGGCTACGTCGAGGTGCGTTGCGAAAAACACGATCACGCTTGACGCATTCTGATTGAATCTGAATGCACAGCTTCTTCCTTACCCCGCTCAACTACTTTGACCGCGATGTCTCCTCTCGTGAAGCTGCCCGCTGTCCCCGGTGACCCGGTCTTGGTGGAAGACTATGGGGTACGGCCAGTACATTGCATTCCTGAGGCGCCGGTGCCGTTCGCGTATGGTCCTGTGTAGATGTTTGGGAGGAAGGAGAAGGTCGGGTTTGAGTTATGAGTTGGGGTCGGGGGCTGACAAGTAGAGAGTTGGCGTTTGTCGATCATGGGAGTGCTCACTTCCTTTGACAACCGATAGAATGAGAAAAGGAATTGTGGTCGGAGATAAAGTCGAACAGGGATCTGTGTCAAAAGTTGTGTCCAACTGCGGGCTGACCGGCCTATTGGTGTAATATTACATTCGAACATCCACCTGGTGTTTGAAGCTGGGGCCGCGGAATGTTGCCGTCTTCAAACTGCCAAGTCCGCAATGATCGGGTTCGTCCATGTGTCTGGCAATGTAACGTTGGTGTAACGTTTTACAGTTGCAAGCTTGTGGGAATCTGTTGGAGCAGCGAAGCCACGAACAGGTGCAAGCTACGCTCTACCTCGTCAAGCCGGAGTATACTAGCAATTCAGTGCGATAGCACATTAGTTAGGACGTAGTTTAGGGGACAAACAGGATGTTCCATCTCGTCTGTACGTCCGACTTCACACACATCTGACAGTATCCCACGTTCATGTCCCGGTTTCAGCGTCATATGTGCACCGGGCCTTCATCTCCTAACAGCCACCTTGCAACGTGATTGATACCGTGCGTAAAAGCTTCCTCAGAGAGTATTTATACCTTCCTCGTAAACCCATGCCCGTTCTCAACCTAGCAACTCTCCACCATCATGCCCAGTGGGGGATACGAGCTGCTGAAGCCAGACTCTATCGAGAACACCGTGACGCCCTCTCCCAGGTCAAGGTACCGCTTTGTCTCTGGTATCATCTTCGTGTCTTTGGCCGCGTACTTGGGGCTCAAGTCGGGCGCCAACTTCTTATCTGATCAGCGCCATCCAACGTCTTTGGGTGCGCACGACGATGTAGCCTCGGTCGGACAGTGCGTCGCAAATACCGTCCCACCCGCGTCACCACCTGCTCTTGTGAATCCGTGGGCCTCGCTCACTGTCTCCGAGATCGTGCAAATCCGGGACTGGCTGTTTGTCCCAGAACAAGGCCTCAACCTAACCCTCGGCGAGATCGCCGCTCCATCCGACAACCACCTCTACATCATCGAAACGTACTATCCCCCCAAGAACGCGGTGCTCGATTACCTATCGTCCCCCTTTACGGTCGACCTTCCGCCTCGGTTTGCTCGCGTGACCGTTCACCACGGCGCGGCTCAGGAGCCCACCGTGAGGAATTACCTCGTCGGACCGCTTCCTATCGAACCGCACACCAGCATGTCGCCTTTGACGGAGATTTATCAAGTGGACCCCATTCCTTACAACGCTCGTTCGTTCGACGCTCGCGATTGGTCGTCCCCCGAAATATATTCCAACATTGCCGCGCCCGTGGCCGAAGCATTCGAGGTGAGCATGCGTGGTCTTGTGCTCCATTTCGTGGCTCACTAGTAAGCAAGGAATTATTTGGAGGTCAAGCTGCCGGACTTCCGAATGACACCCTCGTTGCAGCAGGGGGTGGTCCATTTAGCTACGATGGATCCTTCCGTCGCCTGTGGCTTAATTGGCGCCGCAACGTCCCAGGACCGTTTTTGCACCCTCTGAATTTCTACCAGTACGTCGACGTCAGTGGCACAGACACGTCCCAGTGGAAGCAACTCAAGGTTTGTATTCGCTCATTTGCGGTCGCGTCAACTCACCCGATTAGTCCAGCTCGTGTATAATCACCAAGTGTTCGATACCACCGAGTCGTTCTTGGAGGCACTTCGCAACGGCTCGCTCAAGCGTGCTGCGTTGCCCGCTCCAGACACGGACTTTTCGTGGAGTACCAGAAAACGTACCGGGCCACAACGCGATTTGGACCACCTTCCTGGCCCACGCTCCGTTTCTTTTGCGGGACTGAGGTTTAGAGTTGATCGCGACCAGCAGTATGTCAGCTGGATGGGCTGGGGGTTATATCTTGGTTTCGACAGAGACATGGGTCTCAGTCTGTGGGACATTCGATTCCGAGACGAGAGAATCATCTATGAGGTAGGTCTCTCCTTTATCGTATCCAGGTTATCGATACTGACGACCTTTTCAGCTCAGACCACAAGATGCCTTGGCACAGTATGGTGCGTCGTTTCGTTTCTACGCGCGTCTCGTAGTTGACTGGATGACAATACAGCTGGAAACGACCCATACCAGTCCTCGACTGCTTGGCTTGACCGCTACTTTGGAATGGGTCACGCTGTTCGAGACATGCTTCCTGGATATGATTGCCCTCACGAAGCGGTTTACTTGCCCGCGACTACGTTTGGTCTGACGGGGATTTTGTCGAGAGAGCGTGCGATTTGTATATTCGAGCATGACAACGGACGGCCGTTGACGAGGCATTTGGGGTATGACAAGGACGAGTTCGGTGCTGCCAAGGGGTATCAGCTCGTGGTCAGAAGCATTGCGACCCTTGGAAAGTAAGTTGAGTCCAATTCGTCCCTATCAACGAGGAACTTATTGTTGTTCGCACAGCTATGATTATCGTGAGTGAATAGTCTTACTATGTCGACAAGCATTGATTTACCTTGTGTTTTCTTGCTAGTGGTAAAGTGTTGATTCTAAAAGGGCAGCTTTTTTAAAAACTAACGGAAATTTAGTTTGACTACATTTTCCACTTGGACGGAACGATTGAAGTTCGTGTGTCGGCGTCGGGTTATCTCCAAGCTGGTTACTGGGACCCTCACCAAAAGAACTATGGTGCTCGCATCTGGGAGACAACGAGTACGTGTTTCAGAGTAGTGTTCGGAACCACTCACATATCCCCAATTTTCAGTGGGGAGTCTACACGATCATGTTATCAACTATAAGGTCCGAGATGAAATCCATTGCGTGACAGGTAGCATGACTCACTCTTCTTAGGTCGACCTCGACGTGGCGGGTACTGCAAACTCCCTGTTGAAGACAACGACGAGGCAAGAGGCCGTGATTCATCCCTGGTTTGATGATGATTGGGGGAATGAAGTCATCCAACAAATCATCGACCGCGAGTACATCACCAACGAAGACGACGCGCTGCTCAAGTACCCTACCAACTTCCAAGGTGGATACTCTATCGTCAATCAGGAAGAGAAAAACAAATGGGGCACAGTCCGGGGTTATGCCATTCACCCTGGATACTCACCAATTCATGGTGTAAGTGATATCTGGTGATTTTCTTTGATCGGCTTCTGACCGTTAAGTCGACATAGACCGTCGTAGGTTCGAAGCGTGCGCTGAACAACGTTAATTGGGCGCGGTACAACCTGGCCGTGTCTCGTCGCAAGGAAACGGAACCGTCTTCGAGTAGCGTGTGGAACTTTAACCTGCCCGCTGCGCCACCTGTCGATTTCCACAAGTTTTTCGATGGAGAGAATATCACGCAGGAGGATTTGGTGGCTTGGGTTAACGTTGGGATGCACCATCTCGTGAGATTCCGTCATTGTGATGTGTTACTTGATGGATGTTTTCTGACTGGACGATTTCGTAGCCACAATCCGAGGATGCCCCTAACACACGGACGAACACTGCTACATCGAGGTAAGTCTCCAGACGCTTGTCGCCTTCTGACCGCATCCAAGTCTGAATCCGTCTTACAGCTTCTTCCTCACCCCGCTCAACTACTTTGACCACGACGTCTCCATCGACACATCTAATGCGATCCTCCTCCAAGCGCCCACGACGCCAGGCGACCCGTTCGTCGTGGAGGACTATGGCGTACGGCCCGTACATTGTGTGCCTCAGCCGCCTGCACCGTTCTCGTACGCCCCCGCGCAGGTGTTTGGGAGCCAGGGTGAGGAAGTCGAGTTTGAGAGCGTGGAGGCGATGCGGGGTGAGTCGGAGTTGTATCATCGGATCAAGTTTGAGTTGTGAGGTGGGTTGTTTGGTGGAGGTTTTAACGTTTCCAGTAGGCTGTTAAGGAGAAGGAACATGTTTTCTAGCCAAAAAGATCGCCTCGCACGTTTACATATACGTGTGCTCGATACTTTTAGTTGAAGGTTACATAATTAATTGGTTGGTTCTGAGGACATGAAGGTTGGCTCGCAAATCAGGTGACAGTAAACGTCTTCAACTCTAACCGGTTCAGCGGTCCGATTGATCGAGACTCGGATGCAGTAAACGTTTCACCCTTACCCATGACGGTCGCTACGGTAGGGAAATCCGAGACTTCACCCAATCCGAGATCATACGGGCACACATATCTATAAAATCCACTATTTCAGAAACGACATTCAACCGTGTCCTGTCCACCCCAGCGTCAGATCATCTGTTTAAAAGTTCGCGGGCTGGCCATGGGTGTGATTACATACACGGTGAGTACCATGGCATTCCAGTCGGATCATCATCATTGATACCAACGCTCCCTGATAGACCGTACCAGGATTCTTTATGCAGGATGGCGCAGACCAGCCGTTCATCGAAGAGGTACGTGTTGGCATGCGTCACGGATGCTTAACACTAAACGCCGAATCTTTGTTAGGCTGTGAGTTCACCTCCTACTGACACGTTTATCCTCCTGACCTCCAGCGTTCTCCACATCTTGCAGATACTCCCCAGGTTCGGTCTGATCGACGACCAAACGGATCGATGGGTGACGTTTGTCGCTGCGGTCGAGCGGCTGAACGCGACCGCGGAACCGGGGGTGGAGTTCAAGGTCTTTTTTCTGGGTCGACACGGACAAGGTTATCGTGCGTATCTCCGCATGCCTCGGTCTTTTGTGTCTCGTTCCACGCCTGACGTTCGTCAAGATAATGTAGGCGAGGCCAAGTATGGTGCCAAGGTGGGTCGTTGAGCGAGCTCTTCTAGGTTGATGGTTGATGTTGCCATTGCCGTGATAATGGTCTCAAGGCGTGGTGCGAGTGAGTTGGGCTTCCTGGGCGATGGTTTCGCTTTTGATTACTGTGTTGGACCAGGCACTGGGCGAAGCTGAATGGGGATGACGAGGTGACCTGGGGCCGTATGTCGTTCATGTTTACTGCATCGGACCCGACGTCCACCGGAACCAGATGATCTGACTAAACACTCCGTAGCCGATCCACAACTTACGCCATTAGGCGAGGAGCAGGCCCAGGCAGCCCGTGCTGCCTGGAAACAGGAACGCCGCTCTGGGATTCCCCTCCCGGAAAAGCTGTATACCAGTCCTCTGACGCGCGCGATTCGGACGCATCAAGTAACGTTTGACGATATCCTTTCCCCCTCGGGTCCAAAAACGACCATCGTCGAGGTGCGCTGCAGTATTAGTTTAGGTGGGCACGGGGACACGCACGATGCTCACAACGTCCACGCAGCTTATGCGCGAACACAATGGCGTTCATACCTGCGACAAGCGGCGGACGCGCTCCGACATCCACGTCAGATTCCCAGAGTACGACTTCGAAGCGGGGTTCACGGAGAACGATGAACTATGGACGCCGGATTGTCGGGAGACGTACGGCGATATCGATCGTCGAGCGAGGCACGTGTTGGATATAATATTTCAGAACGACAGAGAGCAGTGTAGGCGTCGCTCTTCCCTTTCTCTTTCCTTACTTGCCGGGTCACGTTGAGGGTCAAGCTCAAGTATGGCTCTCAGTTATATCGCTTACGGCGCACGGCGGCTTTATCAATGGTTTCTTGCGCATGTGCGATCACCGGCCTTGGATCCTGCCCACGGGAGGTTCGTGCCTGCGTCCATATCGCTTGGAATACATGGGCTGGTCGTTTTGTCGCGGATAGGCGTTTTACCGGTGGTCGTCAAAGGATCCGGCGTTGAAGGGAAGTGGCGGAGTTAGAAGGCGTTTCGGATGCGGACCCTAGATGAACGGACGGATTTCCGATCAGTGATGAGATGCGTATGTATTCATGTTTCAACGTGGTTCACCGGGTGTGGTGGCGATTTTAGTCCCACAAGGGAGCTTGGCATCTAGAAATGTTGCGTTCGTACGAGTGAGCAGTGGGCGTTCAATGACTCAAGCCCGGGCCACCTAGTACTCTGGGTCAACGAGACTCGGACTCTAGTGTTGTTTAAGAGGTGACATGAAATTCAAATATGCGAGAACAACCGATGCTGTAGGACTCCGATTCTTCGTTCGCTCAGACTCGAACTTTGGGTCACGACTCCGGGTATGCACTCCTTCCTTGAGTCTTGGACATGGAGGACGTTATCATATTTCTATGCAAACTGACAGACAGATTGTAACATCACCGCTGCTCACCATAAACAGTCCTTCTACAAGTACTCTCCATTGTACCATACCTTTCATTCTCTCCGTGCTCACACAAGGTCTCAACACCATGCCCGAGAGCCTCTTGTCCGCCCTCATACACTGTTAAGGTATCCATGAGAAGAGTGTAAACATATCCTTTAGCAACTCACAGAGCGTCAACTCCTCGAGAGTATATCCCGATGTCTCGGGAAACATGAAATAGATAATCGCGACCTGGAATGCATTCCACACACAATAACTTCACAGCTTCAGGTTTCAACACCTATGCGTCACAGTCCACGAAGGAAGGCTTACAGGATGTACCATCTCCAGCCTATAGAGGGCCGTGAATTTCAGCGCAGCTGCCAGAACGAAGGAGACGGGACGCACCTGCGATCTCGATCCCGATAGGATTCACATACTGGTTAAGGAATCCCCCACCACGGTTGAACCATTGGTAGACAGTAATACCCCTTGCTCGGACATGGAAGGGGAAAAGTTCGACCAAGTAAGCTGTTTACGTCCCAATCCGATGGGTCAAAGAGGATGCGAGGTGAGCACAGACAACACAATGCGTACTGTAAAACAAGGCGAAGAACCCGTTGGAAGCCGGATTAAACAAAAAGATGAGGCTATAGGACATGTCGTGAAGACAAGACGCCCTCGTTACCTGAATACTCACAATAGAACTACTAATGCAGAACTCTCACTCCCACTGACCGAATATTCTGCACTGGCTATAGTCCATGCAGTAAATATGACAAAGATGGAGATAGCGGACGTCTACGGACGGGTGAGAATGCGTCGCAAATAGTCGATTAGGCCATTACTTACTAAAAATATTCTCCGGCGAGGATATTGAGGTACTATAATCGCAATGAATGTGCCATTAACGAGGCTCCAAGAAGCCTGTGCAAGGTTGATGATGTTTTTCGTCTGGTTGTCACGAATACCAATGTTATCTAAGACTGGGGAAAGGAAGTATCTGTTGGAGCGAAAAGTGATTCAATAATCCAACGAACAGGTCGCCCAGTCAGAAGGGAGGCTTACGAAGTTAATCCAACCCCACACCACTGGGCAAAGAGACCAAGGAATGCTGCGATGACAACCCGCTTTCGCATCCCCGGCGATGACAATGTCTCCTCATTCATCTGGCCAACTTTCAGTTCCGCTTCCAGCGCCTCCTCTATCTCGGCATATTCCGCTTTGACGAACTCCGAGTTTTCATCACCCTCCGCGTGATACTTTACAAGAACAGCATATGCTTCATCCCCTCTCCCCCTTGATACAAGCCAACGAGGAGACTCGGGGACGAACCAGAGGAGAGTGGCTTGAAGTAGGCTTGGGACGACTTGAAGGAACGATGGTATTCTCCAACCCCAATTACTGGTCATGGCAAACGTCCCGAGGGTCGTAGCGGCGGCAGATACGGAGCCTACAAGCGATCAGCTTAGAAATCCAGTAGACAGTCTTCAATTTACCGACGTCGTAAGAGGTACAGAAGAGGGAGCACAAGACCGCTCGCTCCTTGGGATGTGAAAGTTCTTCACGTAGTTCAGTAACTCATACGAAAGTAAGATTTAATTCGCCGCACCTCCGATCAAAGAAGAGGCAGCTACAATGCAAAATACACTAGCGAATCCAAGGATAAAACGAGCAACGATAAACACCGTGACTATTGGGCTCGAGATGAAAAGTGGGTTCCGAATCCTACAAGATCGCTCACAGTTCAATGCAGATCCTTGAAGCAAGCTTCCCGCCATCGACATTACAGCTCCGAGTAATATCGGATACCGTCTACCAAACTTATCGACAGCGATCGGGACAAACGGAAGGGCAGCCATGGAACCCAGAGCGTACGTGGCAGTCATGAGACCCAATGATGCAGAACGAGGGTGATTATAATCTATCGCCCGAGTCAATCCCATCAAACCTCGACCAGGTGAACGCCTTACACTCAATCCACGATGGCACGGCTTGCAGACCATTCATCATGGACGAGTCGAAACTTGACGTGCGTCAGCATTTCATCACTGAACGTGATGCAAACACTTACCCAGACGCTATCTCCGCTCCAAGACAAGTCGGCGCCATTAAAAAATATAAGAATCGGAGGTTGGGTTTGCTGTACCAGGGAACTCTGTCTCGCCGTGCAAGCCTGGAGACGATCGCGTCGTCACTTTCTAGTGCTGCATAACTTCCCTCGCGTTGCCCACTCCTCAATGAGACCATTTCGACAGTGAAGTAAGGACGTGGACGATGCCTGCGGAACGCAGGAGATGGTTGGGAAACGCCAACGTGGCTCGACTGTGATGGAAGAGGTTTACATTGGTGCTACCAGAGGCACAGGCGCAGTGCATCCTCAATTGGGGTGCTGCTGGCTCAACCAGGAAGAGGAGAGGGGGTAGGTGATGACTCTCGACCACCCGAGGTGTGACCCTTGTGTTCCTGTAGAAACCCGTGCTTCGAAAAGTCATTTCCGTCGGTTCGAGGCCCCTTGACCATTTCCTAGTTTATGTCATAGTCGCCTGGGACTCAACTGGTCCACGCGATCACTACCGTGGGAGAGCGCGACAGAACGAGTATGGCCAGACCCCATGCTGGCGTGCCATATTCAGACTAAATGAGAGACTGGAAGGTCCTTACATATTCTGACGGCTCCCACCTGGACCATGTCGACGTCGTTTTGGTTGAAATTGAACGGCGAAATACTCCGACTCAACGGGGAGGTAATCTGTGCATGTGGCTGTGATCGCGGCACTCCAGCTTGAAATCTGTCCGAGTACTCAGCTTAGAACTACTTAGTGGTAAGCGATCATGATACGGCTGCCATGACATTAGACTTTCTTTACATATTCCTCCGCCCTATACTCCTTTTCAAGAAACATGGCAACAGTATGGTTAGAATCTTATAGCTAGGCAATATTTCTTCGAATTTTTTTTGACCATCGAACCCTCGCAGGCTCCACCATCCACCGGCATGGAGTCAACCAAGGGCGATCAAGAAATCCGCGAACTCGTGTTATCCCAAGACACGGTCGCCAAGATCACCATCAGCCGCTCGGAGGCAGAGCGTGAACTTGTCGTCACCGAACTCGTTTGCAAATCGACCTGCATTCCCATTCCTCAATGTGAGCGGTCGTTTGCCCGTTTTTGTGGTCCGGGTATTTATTTGCTTCAGCAGTTCATACCCGGCCATATGCTGCATGAGGCATGGCCGTCCCTTGGCTGGTGGACCCGATTTCGCGTGGTCATAACGCTGCGCTACTACGTTTATCAACTCAGACGTGGTACCAAAACCGCCTCCTCGTCATGCAACGTTTTCGCAAAGAAGGTCTAGGTGTTGCACCATTTGACTCGGGTGTCCCCCTCGTGTTCACTCACCTTGACCTGCATCCATTTCTATCATACCCATCGATCCTGCTCACCTTGATCATCCGTATATAGACAATCTTATCCTCGGGGACGACGGACAGTTGTGGGTCATCGACTGGGCAGATGCGGGCTGGTATCCCACATAGTTTGAGGCAGCAAGTATGACCTTGTTTGCAGTGACCTATCCAGATACGTGGTCGAGATGCCTCTCGTTCATTGCGGGATCGTGCGAGAAACCTGGTCAACTTCCGTTCATAAAGGTCATCAGTTATTTCTTGGATTGCATGTGATCGGACATTATCAATTTGGTAAGTATGTCTTCCTCGTGCCACCATGATCGTCTTGAAACCTTGCGTAGATTGGTTCAGAAGAGCTCATTTTCTAGAGTTTGAGGTAGAAGACGGTCTGAAGCGTGGATAGAAATGTCCAATGCTCCGCATTAGACGTATAATCTACAAGAGTCGACGGAACCTAGGCTCCTTTACTCCTACGGATTGTCAATCACGTAACTAGCTCTTCTGACCATCCTCCTGTTGTATGTCAGATAATATATGTGTAAGCAGTAATCTTCAGAGGAATTGTCTACGGATCCTCTGACGCCGCGAGCGGATATGCCGGACCGGCGTTCCTTGCGGTCCGAATGGTTACCGAGCAAGTTCCCGACCTCCTTGTCACCGTCGCCATGAGCACACGAAAATACGAGGTCAGTAACATGCCATAGAAATGGGTGATACCGTGCTTTAGACATTCATCATCATCACGATAGACAGTACCCGGATTCTTTGTTCAGGATGATCCAGATCGATGGGCCGCCGCCAAAGATCAGGTACGGTGCATACGCTGTTATCTACGCTGAATCTTTGGATGAAATGCACGCCTTTTAGCCTATACTCCCCCGATTCGGCCTGATAGACGAACGCCCTGATCGGTGGGCGACGTTCACTGCAGAGATCCAGAGGTTCAACACGACCGCACCGCGAGGTGTCCAGTACAAAGTCTTCTTTATCGGCAGACACGGAGAAGGATATCGTGGGTCCCGTTATGTTTGTATGTCTTTGTGGTGTCGTTGTCTCATGCTGTTTGTTTTCACAAGATAATGCGGCTATCAAGAAATATGGACAGAAGGTGCGTCTCATGGAGTAGGATATCTCCAGTTTAGTCTGATTGACGCTCGTACGTCGTCTCGAGGCATGGGACGAGTGAGTCTTGTTGGCGGGCTGCATGCCACATGTCATATCCTGATTGATGTACGACTATAGATACTGGTCAAAGCTCGACGGCGATGGGGAGATCGTATGGGGACGTGCGTCCTCAACTTGGTTTCAAATGTTATTTCACTAACGAGTCATCTCTCAGCTGATCCAGAACTCACGAAGTTAGGCGAACAGCAGGCTCGGGATGCCCGTTCTGCATGGGAGACGGAACGACGCTTTGGTGTTCCTGTCCCGGAAGGACTGTACACCAGCCCTCTGACGCGCGCTATACGCACCAACCAGATTACGTTTGACGATACCATGGTCTCCGGTCTCGAGCGGACCATCGTAGAGGTCAGCCTGTTCATCCCATGCATGTACGTTCTTGACGCACTGGTGCTTACGCGTCGGCGTAGAACATTCGCGAACAACTCGGTGTTCATACCTGCGACAAGCGGCGCACACGTTCAGAGATCCACGATGCGTTTCCGGAATATACATTAGAGGAGGGCTTCGCCGAGGCCGATGTCCTCTGGAAAACGGATTATCGCGAGACGCACGCTGATATTGACCGTCGCGCGACAAATGTTTTGGATACCATATTTCAAAACGATCGTGAACAATGTAGGTTGGCTCCTCTACGATAGTTCCCCTCGGCGTTGTGAGCTTATGACATTGTCAGTTATATCTATCACAACGCATGGGGGTTTCACTGGGGGATTCTTGCGAGTGTGTCACCACCTCCCTGGGTTCCTTCCCACAGGAGGTGAGTAGTGATGGCTATATTGTTTGGAGCAACGGACGATAAACTTTTCTCATTGGCAGGAGTTATACCTGTAGTTGTCAGAGGGTCCACGATAGACGAGCAGTGGCGCAATTAAAAGAGACTGAGTAGCAGAAGGAAAAAGGAATTTGCACACAACTTGTGATATCATATTAGTTTGTTCTATCAAAGACATAGCAGCGCGATATGGAAAGGACGATGTGCAGGAACGTGAATGAGTTGCTTGAGACACTCTGGAAGTACCTTCCCGCTGGTTGAGTTACACAACGATAATACAATTTATATTGTCGTATGTCAGGTGATCTGGGACGTGGGACCACCAACCTGAGCATGGATCGCGATCGTTCTGCAGTCCGGTTGATGCTAAGTGGGGGATATTTATAAGATTGGAGCTAAACTTGGTTCAAGAGGTGACTGGGACGGTGGACCATCCGGAAGCGTCTCAATACTCCATTTAGAACGAAGGTCCACCGAGTAGTCGTCATAGTCTGCAGCAAGAAATCTATGCATAGAAGCCCAACCGATCATTGCAGCATTATCTGAAGTGAAGGTTGGCTTATACGGCGAGCAAATGCAAGGAGTAGCATACCTGTGCAAAGCTCGACTGGAGGATAAATAAGCGATATTCTCTGCTCAGGACTGTAGTCGTTCAGCGCGTCCCGAAGTCTATGAGTTCGCGGTCAGCAAATGTTTCACGAGGAAACGAATATGCAAACCTCGCTCTCAAATACAGGTTACTCGCCACACCACCGCTAACAATGACATCCCGTACATCGATTCCCTCTTCTCGCAGCATGGAATGGCACTGCACAAGTTTTTCCGAGAGCTGTCGTGCTGCGCCATCCTGGAACGCGCGTCCAAGAGCGCGTCGATGCATTTCGGTGAGTGGCGATTCGGACCTGAATATATGGCGCTCTACCGCGGAATGGAGCCCGCTGAACGAGAATGCCAGTTGTCCGGGCATGGGGACCGAAAACGGACATATGTCTGGAACTCTCGAATCATTGATCTCTTGGCGACAAAATTCTTCCAATGCAGCAGCCGGCCCCCGCACGCCCCATGGCATCTTCAGCATGCGGGCAACCTTGTCATATGTGCGACCGACACTTTCGTCGACAGTATTGGCGAGGACACGGAAAGACGAATGAGATGTCGCGACTACGAGTAGTGTATGCCCTCCAGATATCAACAATGTTAGGAACGGAAACTGGGGACATTCCTCTTCAGGTGACGTGAGGAGTGGCGTTAATGCGTGCGCTTGCTAAGGAGCATGCAAGGGGGGTCGTGAGAAAGTGGGTTTCGACATACGTATCAATGAAACCTCACCATGTGGTGCACTCCAACCAGCGGTTTGCCAAGCGCAGCAGCGAGCGTCTTGGCTGCGTTTGATCCAACACTGAGACAACCACCAATACCTAACTTTAAGTCTCAGATATGAAAACGCGTGTTCCAGTAGTCCGGGCTCACCAGGTCCTCTCGTGAAAGCAACGCCGTCAATACGTTGCATCGACATCCCCGATTCCCGGAGTGCTCTTTGGACGGCAATAGGCTGCACCAATGAGCCGCTGGCAACAAACTTGACGTACGCATGCTCACCATATTGCGCTGATGCCCTTCAATCGCCACTGTGGGATGAATACCACCAAAGTTCTCGTGCCTGTCCCAAAAGTAAGTCAATGATGACTCCACAGTAATGTCAGACTCACAGGTCATGCTGCTTGATGACCACGTTGGAAAGAATTTGTCGTGACGACGTCACGACCGCCGCACAAGTATCATCTGCGGAGCTTTCGACAGCTAGAACCGTGAAGAACCTGCATCGTACACCTACAATGAATTAATTTGTCCAACGTATTTATGTCAAGGACGGGTTCAAACCTCTGTGTCGAAAGAGACTTCGTACGGTGCCTGGAGCAAACGCTCGCGACTGGAACATGCAAAAGAGATATTTCGGCAACGGCAATTTGCGGCCCGTTGGCAACAGTCACAGCCACACCCCATACCGAGTTCATAGGTCTTGACCCGAACACTTACAGTCTTCTGGGACAGTGCGCCTGATTTGGCTTTGTACCATATCCCGTTCGGTCACACACGTTCACCCTCTGTGATAGCGATCGCATCGGTCGAGATGGTTCGACCGCCGAGGCTGGCAAACCAGGAAATGCATCACCAAATCTGGTGGTCTCTTCTGTTGGAGCAAGCACACTCACACGGCGGCAGGTAAGCATTACGAACGACTCGCTAGTTCGTTATCGATGACTCATGGCCAACAGGTTCGCAATGCCCCAAATTGAGGGGCCACGGCGATTATGCATTCTCTAAGCTAGAGCCACTCTAGCACCCTCCGTTATATCCCCTACAGGTCGGGAAAGTTGACGTCCTCACACCGCTACTGAAATGGACCCGCGGAGAGGTGAACAACTGGAAAGTAACGATGCGATCGTCTCTCGGCTCGCACAGAAAGACAAGCTTCCCTGGTATAACAAACCCAATCTTCGTCTTTTATATCTCTTGATGGCGCTGACCTGTCTCGGAGTGGAGGTGACGAGTGGGTAAGTGCTTGCATTACGGTGTATTTTCCAACAGTAGATCGTTGACGCGAAGAAAGCTTTGATGCATCCATGATAAATGGCTTACAAGCCGTGCCTTCATGGATTGAATGTAAGACGGTCTCCTCTTTGTGTGGACAACGATCGAACTGATCAGTAGATTATAACCATCCTCGTTCCGCCTCATTGGGCCTCATGTCCTCCATGTACTCTCTGGGTTGCGTTGCTTCCGCTCCGTTTGTCCCCATTGTCGTCGATAAGATCGGAAGACGATCCCCGATACTTATCGGGGCTGTGATCTCGATAGTTGGAGGCATTCTTCAAGGATCTGCATTTAATTGTGAGTGATTGACGTGCTTCGCAGGTGAGGGCCACTGTTCACCCTCAACCAATAGTCATCATGTTTATCGTCGCCCGTTTTATCCTTGGAGTCGCAAATATCTTCTGCGTCGTAGCTGCCTCTTCTCTGATTGGAGGTACGGCCATCTAGATTCAACTGTCACGTCGGGTGTTGAGCTATGTGAAGAACTCTCACATCCCAACGAGCGAGCGGTCATAGGGTGCCTTTTTAGCAGTTCTTATGACATCGGTAAACTGAAATCGTAATGGTCTGTGGGGGATCAAACTGATTGCTACTAGGTGCTGTAGCTGCTGCTGCGGTGACCCTCAAGACATTTGCCATGACGGGTAACTGGGGGTGGAGAATACCATCCCTCCTTCAGGTAGTCCCGAGCGTACTTCAGGTCTCATTCATATGGTTCCTCCCAGAATCTCCCCGTTGGCTGATATCAAGGGGAAGGGGGGACGAAGCTTGTGCCGTTCTTGTGAAGTATCACGCGGAAGGTGACGAAAACTCAGAGTTTGTGAAGGCGGAGTATGCTCAAATCAAGGAGACGCTGGAAATGGAGCAGAAAATTTCCTGGATGACCCAGAAAGATGCATGGTCGACGCCGGGGATGCGAAAGCGTGTCCTCATCACAGCTTTCCTTGGTCTGACTGACCAGTGGAGTGGAATTGGCTTGATTTCGTACGTCAACTTTTGGTTGCCGGTTCCGAGTGCTTATCACGCCCGTACTTAGATACTTCCTTTCGCCAATCTTAGACAGCATTGGTATCCACGATAACCGGACGAAGCACCTCATCAACCTTGCGAAATGGTCTTGGAGCCTCATCAACAGTACACTTGCTGCGTTGGTGACGCCTCGATACCCTCGACGAAGAATATTTTTAGTATGTAATATAGTCATCGACTACTGCTTACGCCGTTCCATTAATCTTTTCGTAGGCATGTTCGCTCTCCATCTTTGTTGTATTTACTGCATGGACTATAGCTAGTGCACAGTATTCGTTCACTCATAGCCAGGCCTCTAGTCAAGTAGTGCTCGCGTAAGTATCGAAGTTACTGAAAACAACGTCTTTCGTTCTCAAACATGTTCCAGTCTTATCTTTTTGTACAGCCCGTGCTACAACTTAGGATTCGCCACCCTGATATTCAGTAAGCACCAACGCACATTCTCCGTGTACCATCTTTTGACGTAACGCAATGGGGTGTAAACAGCTTACTTGGTCGAACTCTACCCCTTCCATGTGCGAGCCAGCGGTATCGCCATCTACCAGTGGTGGTGCCGCGGTGGGGCAGTCGTCAATCAATTCGCCAATCCTATTGGGATGGACATTGCAGGTACGCCCATCCGTTCCGTTTCATTACCTTTAATATACACATTCGGAACCAACAGGTTGGAGATGGTACATCGTGTAAGCGCCTCCGCTTTCGAGAATGACAGATGCTAACAAGTGAGAAGCTACTGTGTGTGGAATGCCTTCCAGGTTGCGTTCATCTACACCATGTTTCCTGAGACCTCGGGGCGCACGCTCGAGGAGCTAACATTCTGTGAGCTCGCCAATATTGTCTCAGAGATGTGTTTAAATCTTCTCATGGATACCCCAATAGTATACGATGGTGAACAAGAAATCGAGACATTGCGTGAACGCGAAGAAACTGTGGCGTATGGGACCATGGAGGATACTTTTAGAAGAACTACCCGTGGCGAAGGGGATGTCCTGTGATTGTCTTGTAAATTTGTACATGAGTGCGACAACGTCCATCAATGACTTTGACCGCAAGCTTTGCTCCGTTGTCCCTGAGGCAAGCTCCATCTGAGTCTAAGCGTGCGGTCAGCTCGAGCCTTCGTCATGATTGTAGTCACCGTGATACGCTGTACGTACAGACGGGGTTCAGAGTCGCTTTCAACGCGGACATACACCCAAATGATATGCTAAACGGTCATACACTGAATTAGTCCATCCGGATATTACAACGAATCACGCTACTCTGTGTAACTACCTCCCACCGTGATCTTCTGTTCCGGTTCATTGGATCTTACTGGGACTTAGTACGTATTCTAGATATGACATCCGCTCTTTTGGTTCCGTCACGATCGGCTGATGATATTCTCCCAACAATCCAGATGCCCAACGCAACTGTATCCAGTAAAAGGGCTTCGTAGGCCCTTCCCATCTCTACGTGCGTTGCAACAATTATGGTAGGGAGATTGTCGGCGTCAGGCGAACAGCAGGCACGGGATGATAATTCTGACAATACGGTCATAATGAAATCGACAACATTGTCACGTATGAATGGTGCACCCCGCAGATGGTCCTACTTACCAAATTTCTCACCGTGTGCCTGCAGGAAGGGTGATGAACTCGTACGTAACCATACGACTTACACGTCACCGTGACGGATGTTGCTGGATGAATGGGGACCAGGATGATCACGTTGACAGGAAGAATGTTCCTATTCGGATACCATGACTACCACAAGGGTGTGCCACATAGTCGTGAAGAAAGTAAGAGTCAATAAAATGGGTCTGCCTCTGGCTTGAAGTTGAAGCTTGGGCTTGAGCTTGAACGTTAAAGGCCGCAAGTTGGAGTACCACTCGTTGAGTCGGACTTGGAGTATTCCGTTGTCGTACCAAAACGACGGATATGGCCCAGGTGGGAGACTCAGGATATGTAAGAATTTTCCAGTCTCCCACAGTGCATACTAGTCTGAATCTCGCACGCCAGGGGTCTGGTGATGGGCCCGTTCTGTCACACACTCTCACGGCAGTGATCGCGTGGACCAATTGAATCTCAGGCGAGTACGACATAAAATAAACTAGGAAACGGTCAAGGGGTTTGGAGCTGACGGAAATGACTCTTCGAAGCACGGGTTTCTACAGGAACACAAGGGTCACACCACCACAGATAGTCGCCTAGCTGGTACGAGTGAAGAACGTGCGGCCAGAAGCACCCCAATTGAGAGCGCACCGCGCTTGTGGCTCTCTGATGGCATCAATGTAAACCTCTGGAACCCATTACATTCCCTGCAAGTCGAGCCACGCTGGTGCTTCCCAACCATCTCCTGCGTTCCGTAGGCATCGTCCACGTCCTTACTTCGCTATCGAAATGGTCTCATTGAGGAGTGGGCAACGTGAGGGTAGTTATGCAGTACTAGAAAGTGACGACGCGATCGTCTCCAGGCTTGCACGGCAAGACAGAGTTCCCTGGTACAGCAAACCCAACCTCCGATTCTTATATTTTTTAATGGCGCCGACTTGTCTCGGAGCGGAGATAGCGACTGGGTAAGTGTTTGCATCACGTTCAATAATGAAATGCTGACGCACGTCAAGTTTCGACGCGTCTATGATGAATGGTTTACAAGCCGTGCCATCGTGGGTTGAGTGTAAGACGTTCACCTGGTCGAGGTTTGATGGGATTGACTCGGGCGATAGATTATAATCACCCTCGTTCTGCATCATTGGGTCTCATGACTGCCACATACGCTCTGGGTTCCATGGCTGCCCTTCCGTTTGTCCCGATCGCTGTCGATAAGTTTGGCAGACGATATCCGATATTACTCGGAGCTGTAATGTCGATAGCAGGAAGCTTGCTTCAAGGATTTGCATTGAATTGTGAGCGATCTTGTATGATTCGAAGCCCACTTTTCATCTCGAGCCCGGTAGTCACGATGTTTATCGCTGCTCGTTTTATCCTTGGATTCGCTAGTGCATTTTGCCTCGTAGCTGCCTCTTCTTTGATCGGAGGTGCGGTGAATTAAATCTTACTTGATATGAATTACTGAACTATGTGAAGAACTTTCACATCCCAAGGAGCGAGCGGTCTTGTGCTCCCTCTTCTGTACCTCTTACGACGTTGGTAAATTGAAGACTGTCTACTGGATTT